>JAAEAF010001730.1:0-128148 GCA_011037195.1 Triatoma infestans
AAAATTCCTCAACTGGAAGTACCACTTTACTTATTGGTTTTTTTACTATTTTGCGATTTTCTCAACAATGGCTCCAACGATTTTCTTCAAACTTGGAATATCAACTACACATACAAAGTGCTACAACTTTTATTTGAAACATTTCTCTGGGAAAATTCATTTAAGGGCAGTTGTTATTGGGGAGGGATGGGGTTAGGTTTCATCTAAAGTGCTATTTCAGTTTATTGGAAAAATTCGCTCAACTAAATAATGTTAATTAGAATTAAATATATTGTTGAAATTCCAAATTTGAAATAAATCGCATAACCGGAAGTGCGTTTACTTTACCACTTTATACTAAATGTTTTTTTTTCACTTTTGCGGCACATTTTTCTCAAAAATTGCTCCGATAATTTTCTTGAATCTTCTTATATAAACTAAACATACAAAGATCTACAACTTTTATTTGAAACATTTGTCTGGTAAAATTCATTTTCGGGGGCCTTTTAAGGAGGGGTGGAGGTTTATGTATTTCCTCTAAAGGGCTATCAATAGTTTTAATTATACACTTCTAATCATTGCAGAATTAATTAGAAATAAATAGATTCGCCAAAAATTGCCGAGTTTCAAGAAAATTTTAGTAAACCGGAAGTGCGCTTTTACTGGACAGTTTTTTTTTCTTTTCTGTTTTCTGACGAATTTCATTAAATTTGGTAACACAAACGATAAAATTTGTCAATTATAATTTTGAAAACTGGAGTAAGGTAAAGTTGTGTGAGTGTTTCACACCAGGTTTTTTTTTTTTTTTTTTTTTGTACATAAATAATATATTATGGGATATTTTACAATAAAGGAAAAACCGGTATGCGGTTCTCATTGACCTTTATGCGTGCCCATCCCTGGATATATACTATCTACCCACATAAATACCTATCACTTCTTATTCTGATTTTTGTAACTTATTTTTTGGAGATTCTGCTTTCCCTCTATAGTACCAGTAATAACATTAATATGCATTAGAAGCATTGATAGAATTGTAAATTTGAAAAAAATCTGTTAACATAACGTGCAATTTTATAGAATAAGTTTTCGAATTTTTGAAATTGTCTCAAAAATCGCCTCAACGATTTTCTTTAAATTTGAATCAAACATCAAAATAGTACATATATAAACATATCACTTTTATTTTGAAACATTTCTGGCGGAAAAACTTGTTTTAGGCGGTTTTCATGGGTGACATGTTCATGCTAAGAGCTCTATTATTTTGAAACAAAGACCGCTGGATAAGTTACATATGGGTATACAAAATAAACCCTTCCATATTTTTTATGGAACTAAATATTTTAACAAAATATTATGACAAAAATTTTTAATTTATCACAAAAAGGTGAGTGCTTTAATAACTAGATTTTTTTTAATTTTTTTTATTAGAATTAATAAATTAATTAGAAAAAAAAAATCATTCCCCCACTACTCGTTATTACAAAAGTTTTGTTCATCAATAACTTGAAGTATTAATAACATTTATAATAGAAAGTAATATCATTAAATAATAATAAACATGAAACTAAAACTTGTGACATAATTAATGTAACAAGATTATCAAATATATCACAAACAAGTAATAGTGCGTGACTCTGCCAATGACAACATGGTCTGACCAATGAAAACACGTTATGGATTCTCTATGTTTACATTTGATATACGTAAATAATACGTAACATGTTATTTTTTTTCTTTCTTTATTTGTTTACTCTTTATAATTACTTGATAATAACATAATAGCTGCATTGCTTGGCTAAATATATGTTTCGGTAATACTTTATGCAGATAGATTATTATAAAATAATAATTGTTCCAGCATCTATATACCTTATTAGAGAGAATATCTCAAGAGATTTATTTTTTAAAGCAAATCAGTTAACCAAAGTTATCAATTTACTTGAGCCTTCAGATTTTTTAAAATAAAAATGGTTTCATCAATTTTCTTTGAACATACAGTAGTTATTCCGTGGTTTTCCAAGAATTATATTCAAATTAAATCATGAAAATTACGTCACAAAAAGTATAAAACGAAAAAATAAATTTTACTACTATAAAGTTAGTTTAAACATACATATATTATATATCGTGGTAGATAATATAAAAAGAGTTCTACAAATTCTAAAATTCTGAAATTTATTACAGGAAATGGCTTTTATTAATCACTTCATGCTGTGTATAAAAACCAATATTTTATGAAATTCCTATTTAAAGAGGGTTTACTTGGAATTGTAGCTTGTATTTACTAGTAAAATATATATCATGGAAGTTTGGCAAATCTTATTTTATTTTAATTGCAAACCACATTGAAGACATTAAACGTCCTTTGAAGTTTCAATATATTTTCTCAGTTTATGGCCTGAAATTATTAAGACATTCACGTAGTAGTGTCTAACTGACGTTTATTTTATTTATTGCTCACATTCAATAAAATTCTATTTGCCTCTTTTTCATTTTTATTATTATTACTTTCTCTTACTCCTTAGTAAGAGGAAGTATTGTAATCGTGTCAAATATTCTATATGGGATTTTTACAACAAATACACGTTTTGAAGTCCCCAGAGGCCAAAAAAGTATTTTTTATAAAATGCACTTTGTGTGTGTGTGAGTGTCAGTATCTTTGAACAGCATACTTAAAAGAAAAAAAACAATATCGCTGAAAGTACAAAATTGATATTCCTTTTATGTATCACCAACAGGGATCCGATATGTCAAAATTCCTAAACCGGAAATACCACTTTAGTGAATGATTTTTTTTTTTTCGATTTTCTCGAAATATGACTTCAAAAGATTTTCTTTATGGAACAAAGTTTCACACAAAAGTGACGCTGTCCGGTCATCAGATTTTTCTTCAATGTCGGAATTTAGACAACATATTTAATTCTTGTTGTGGTGGTTGGTTCCGCAGAGCTGGAAAGCATCAGAGACCTTTTCTGTGATAGCCATGTTAGGATGCGTTTGTCAGACAGTGTGATAACACAGACTTGCATAGAGCAAATTCATGAGTGTGTAAACTGAATTTGCTCTGTGCAAGTCTGTGTTATCACGCTATCTGACAAACGCATCTCCTGAAGATGGGCGAATGCCCGAAACCAGTCGATGACCACAAAATGAAGCAGGCTATTACGGAAAAGGTCTTTGATATTTAATTCTATTTAATATTATTTAGATGATAGAATTGTGTAATAAACTGTCATAGCAATTGAAAGGATAATCTAACCCCACCCCTCCCACAAATGTACCTTTAAATAGAGAATTTTCCCGGAGAAATGTTTCAAATAATCGTTGTAGCTCTTTATATGTGTAGTTAATAAACCAATGTTAAGGACTTCCGGTTAATGGATTTTGTCTGAAATATTCGTGTCTGATGCGGTGGCAGTAATTAAATGAATTTTTTTTTTTTTTTTAATTTAAGGCGCGTAAACATCTATGGTCATTGGCGCCCGGAGCCTTCTCAGTGCACTGCCGGCCTCCTCCGGACTGTCCATCACCGGACAGTGAGCTGTACAGGCTCCTAGCAAGAAAAAAAAATCTAAGCTAGAACTGGACTCGAACCCGGGTCCTCCGCGTCGAGTGTCCAGTATGCTAACCACTTAGCTAATCCCTTCCCTAAATGAAATATCAAGTTTGAACTTACTGCGATTTTTTGTTCTCGACTTATTCTGTTAAAACATACAGACACACACAAAACACATACGCTATAAACCTTTTCCTCGTTCTGAGAGAACCTTAAAATATATGTTTCCGTTTAAAACTGAATTTCGAAAATATGATACGATCAGAATACTTCCTCTTACAGGCATTAAAAAAAAAAAGTAAAGAGGAACTTTGTTTAAGTTGTTATTGTTAAGTTGTAAATTTGTTTAATTTGTTTGTGCAAGTGAGAAGGAAATAAATTAGTACAATATCCCTTACAGTTCACGAATTTTGACTGCAACTCTCATGTCAGATACCATTATGATATACCTAAACGAAATATTTTTTTTTTTTTTTTTAACTTCCTGCGAATTTTAAATTTTTTATACAGACAAGTACAAAAACATTTATTTCGCAATATTTCTTTTTACAATTTGAAAAAATAATGAAAATGAAAAATTTGGCATCAAATTGAAATACTTATCACTATATGGATTTCATGTTAAATCTAAAACAAAACGATATATAGCAGACAGACATATCTCACTAAATATTAGCTATTTGCTATTTGTAGAAATAGAACATTGTAGTGCATATTCTCCCATTTCCACATGACATGTTGCATCCAACCAACCATGACAACAGATCACAACTATCATATCAACAACATTAATTCTCTTCCATCTATTACCAGTATTTACCAATAAATTCAAATGACAACATGATATATAATGGTGTGAATATACTATACTATTAAAGTTTAAAATAAATGCTTAATATTATTTGAACAATACCGTTTTATTTATATTGGCCTTGTTCTTCCTGTCCAAATGTCTACATGGACAGATCGTGGACATGGACTTTTTATTTATTTTTTTCAAAAATGTTTAGTTCCCTTTATATTAATTACATAGTAGGGAAAAATATATTAATTACATTGAAATAGTAGTTTAAATGAAACCCTAAAGAGACCAACTTCCACAAAAAGTTTACATGTTTTGAGGCTTCCTAAAATCAACCTTATTGGAAAAGTTTTCAATGAAAAGGCGATAATTTTGTTTCACATTTAAATAATTACAGTAAATTAAAACAAAACAAAATATTTGTAACCCCTATTTTGAGAACTAAGTGAAAATTGAAATTTTTTTTTTATAAATGTCATAAATATATATCCGTAAAGGTTTTAACTGAAACCTTCGTATTCCTCGATAACCTTCATAAAATGGACAATTATGGTTGGACCTTGCAATTTGTACTTTTTTTAACTATTAAACATGAAAATTTGACTAGCGATCTATGTTCAGTAGTGCACTTCCAACTAGGGAAGGGATTAGTCAATGATAGCGCGCTGGACTAGTAATGCAGAGGTCCCGGTTTCGAATCCAGCTTGCTGCCCTTAAGATTTTCTCTTCCAAGCGGCTTCTACAGCTCACTGTTCGGTGATGGGCAGTGTTGTCTGTAGTGTGATGTGATGGCAATAAGAAGAAATAAGATATAATTTTTAAATAAATCTAAAAATTATAACTAGTGGTTGGAAAATGGAAAAGGATCCAGCCAGCCGCTATCTGCAGGTCAAGAACCGCGGCAAAACCCTTTCAAACAGGGGTCAATATACAGTCAAGAGAACCGCCGCAAAACCCTTTCAAACAGGGGTCAATATACAGTCAAGAGAACCGCCGCAAAACCCTTTTTGTATTTCCTTCATACAAGGGTCAATGTACACTCAAGAGGCCACCTGGCCACCATCTGTTAACAAAGCGTCGCCACCCCGGCCAAAACAGCCTTTGTTAACTACCGACCTCCCCTAGGGTCAATATACTATGAGAGATGTCTTAGTGTGGCACGTACTTACACATCAGCCGATGTGTGAGTGATGCAAATATAAACGTCGCCCCACTGGAGTTCCACATCAGTTATGTACGAGTTATAGATCAGTTAAGTACGAGCTATCGATCAGTTAAGTTCGAGTTATCAATCAGTCAAGTGCCAGTACGAAAGAAGTTCACATCTGTTCCAGATAAGAAGCACCATCACACATCGCGAGCGCGTCCCTATTTAAGGTTTTAACACTACTTCTTTAATATTTTATATTCATTTTATAATTCTTATATTCATTTACAATTGTGCATCTTAGTTTTTCTGTTTCAATACACTTTAAATTATTTGTTAAAATATAGTTTATTTTCATAAAATAGTAGTTCGTATTTCGAATACCAATTCTCTAATCTCTCTAACTAACAACACTTACTCCTCCCTTCAACTTCCGGTATCCATAAAAAGATACCAATACAGTAGCTAGAAAACACTGCTCGGAGGCCGGCAGTATACTGAAAAGGCTCCGGGGGGCACAATAGATCTTGCATCCCCTTTATAAAACATGAAAAATTCGTGAAACTTAATATTCCATCATGAGATTGGACATGAAGTTTCGGTCAATATACTAAAAGCCGTATGTATCTCGTGATTTTTTTTCTTTTTTAATTTGCACCAACGGGCTTTCTCTAAACTTAGCGTACTAAGTATACACAAATTTTTGTTAGTGAAATCACTTTATATGCGACACATTTTTACTTTCTCTTATTACTGATAAGAAGAAGAATTACTGATGTGGGTGTGTGTATGTATGTGTGTGTTCAGGATAACTCAAAAACGAAAAGACAGAGAAAATTCAAATTTGATATTTCATTTAAGTTCTATAAGGAGAGACCCCCCCACCACCACCACCATAACAAGGTTTTGGTTAAAATTGATCAACCGGAAGTAGAACTTTATTCTGAATTTTATTTTTTTTTTAAACATTTTTTCCAGGAAAACTCATTTTTATAGGGAATTGGTGGGAACAGAGACGGACGTTAGCCTTTATCTAGTCTTTTCATATATTACACAAGAATTAAATATGTTTGGCACAGTATTCCGAGTTTAAAGAATATCGGTTTGTCCGGAAGTGTGACTCCTTTACTAAAATAGATTTGTTTTTCTTTTTTTAATTTTTTTTTTATAGTTACCTGGAGATCTGGAGAAGTAGGAAGCTTTTCATTCCCCCCCTTAATGCTGACTCTAAAGTAAAATTAATTCAACTAGTTATAATTAGAATTAAATTTAAAAAACGAGCCTGATAATATATGATCTTTTTCTTATTTTATTTTATTTTTTTTTTAATTTAAAATGAATTTTAATGAAGATATAGTGAAGGTCATGGTCATCAAGGTAGATTATACTATCTTAAGTAGTTAAAGAGTTGATATCATTAGAATACTGAACAGGCAGGTGTTGGCAACATCCTGAACAAGATGTTATGAAATCGACTAAATGGAAAATATGCATAAGAAAAAAGCATTTTTTTAAAACTATATACCACTACTTTACCAGCTCTCTTTGGAAAAGCAAAATGCTAATCCTACCTACTTAATTACCTACGTAATTCCAAGAGGAAATGAATATAGAATATATATATATATATATATCAGTAGAATGCAACTCGTATAAATGGCAAAACTTTATACACCTGTAAACTGTATTATTTTGCAGCTGGGTCTGAAGCGGCTAGAAACTTACTTAAATTTTAATTGCACAATTTTGTTTAACATACGAGGTGTGCAAATTAAGTAATGAGACTGATTTTTTTATCTTTTTTTTTATTCAAATAAAATTACAATTCAACATTGTCCCCTTCAAAGTAACTACCTTGGGAAGCCACACAACGCTGAAGACGATTCTTCCATTCGTCATAGCAGTGCTGGAACTCGGATACTGGAATAGACTTCAGTTGGTCGGTTACGGCTATATGAATATTCTCCAATGTTCCGAAAGTCCCTTGAGGTGATTTTTCAATTTGGGGAACAAAAAAAAGTCACATGAACTCAAGTCGGGTGAATAAGGAGGCTCAGGAGCCACAGGAATGTTATTACTAGCCAAATACTCATTAATAGAAATCGCTCTTGTGAAAGATTTTTCGGAACCATTTTTGCACAAATTTTTCTCATCCCCAATTCATTAGTCAAAATTTGATGAACGGTTGTGTGAGTCAAATTCAACTCTTCGCCGATCATTTGGACGGTCAAAGCGACGATCTGAATGCACGAGATCGCGGATTCTGCCAACATTTTCGTCGGTTCTTGAAGATGAAGGCCTTCCGCTGCGAGGCTCGTCTTCAATTGATTCCCTTCCTTCTGCAAACGACTTAAACCACCTAAAAACCTGTGCTCTCGACAAAACATTGTCGCCATAGGCCTGGCACAGTTTTTCAAACGTTTCCGTTGCACTGTGCCCAAGTCTGAAGCAAAACCTGATAGCACAACGTTGCTCGTAATTCAAGTGACTCATTTTTAAAACGCACTGAAAAAACCTTGCTCACAAAAAAAGTCACTACGGACAGTGCAACTTTCTCTAGCATTTTCAAATTTGCACTGGACGTGTATCAGATGTTTACTTGCCCTACCACGCATGCGCCGCGTCTCCAGTTTTGCCAGATCGAACACTAGAAAAATCAGTCTCATTACTTAATTTACACACCTCGTATAAGAAAATAATGGTAATGAGATCATATTCAACAATAGGCTTTTTGTAAAAAAGTAAACCTTCTTAGTTTTTTCTTAAATTTACTTAAGACTATCTCCTACTCAAATTTTATTTCAATTTTTCTATAAGTTTAGTAACGGAAATAGCAAATTTAAGCTTCCTAGAATTTTTTATTTTTGAGATATTTTGTGTATACACACACGCACACACATCAGAGAGAGGAGAGAGAGTCAGCGAGAGAGGAGAGAGAGAAACATTAATTTCTGGTAAAAACGCAATTTCGAAAAAATCTAAAATAATCGTAATATCTTCCTCCTACCAGTAGTAAGAGAAAGTAATAAATAATTATTTAAAAAAAAAATGGTTAGTGTTAATAATTGTAGGCCAAAAAAAAAAAGTAGACAATATTGATTGGAATACAAAAATAATTCTTTCCAAATAAAACTAATTAAAGAGAAGAAAGACATTCCAACACTAACTTGTTATATTACGATATAAATAAACACCGCACATAAGTGAATTCAAGGTCACAAAACAATTTAATAACATTATTTTCCGTATAATTAGTGGTAAACAATGTATTATAAAACATAGAGCTATTCAATTTTTATTTTGTTAACTATTATATAATAAACAGCCATCTTAATTTCAACGAAATTAACATTTTAAAATAGTTCTCGTATTTGAAAAAAATCTAGCATTTTACCATAGAAATTAAAAATATTGCTGGGAATTATTATTATTATTGTCGGGTGCCTAATGGCGCGGGACCTAAGCCTATGTGGCCTTTATCCCCCCCATAGCCCCCCATGATCCCTTAATTAGTCTCCCCCGGTAGCTTACCGGTTAATCTACAATATCCCAAGATAGATATCCCTAAACTCCAACTCGCCCAGGCAATCCTGCGAGAGTGGTGCCCTCCCAAATACACGAAACCTAGTTACAGCGAAACGGGGACACTGACATAAGTAGTGGTACACCGTTTCCCTACTTGACACACTTGGGTGTCCAGTCACTATCCCTACCAAAGTCCTCAGACCCGTCCTACTGAGGGACAGGAGATACTCCGAAGTTCCCTGCTTACTTGTCTTTATAAATCTTTTGGCTTGGAGGCACCCCTGCGTGTCCCCCCAGCGTTTCTCCAAAACTCTCGTCTCCCAGAGTCTAATCTGTTTGTCACGAAACGTCTTTGTGACAGCCAGGGCTGTTCAGGGACCACAGAATGGTTGTGATGATCCCTCCCTGGCCAACTGATCTGCCCTCTCATTGCACTCTATTCCCGCATGTCCGGGTATCCAATAGAGGTGCACCGTACCTCTCAAAGCTAAAGCATTGAGCCTTCTCCGACATTCTCCCACTAATTTCGAACTCCACCAAGGCTTACTCAAAGCCCTTAGTGCGGCCTGGCTATCCGAGAAAATCCGCACTTCCTTGAACTCTCCTGCCACTCCCCCACCAGGCGGCAGCATTCAATAATGCCCACCACCTCCGACTGGAAGACCGTGGCCAAACTACCCAAGGCCACCGAACTCCCTCTATCCAACTCCTAAAACCATGCTCCTCCCGCCCCCGACAGGCCAGTGCCCTCCTGCGTAGAGCCGTCTGAATAGCAGCGAATAATGCCGCTGCCCGACTCCGTTGGCCTCGTGAGGTTATCATCCCCTATATTACCAATAGTGATCTCATATTCTCTCTCAAATCCCCATTTGCTAGGAATTAAGTAAGAATTACGACAATAATTCTAGAAATAAATTTTTACTGAACGTTGTCTTGGAAAACCATCTAAATAAAATTACCAAGTCGGAAAATTCACCACCGACTTAAACCTCAAGATGATTCTCCGGTTGCACACCAGTTTATGACCAATGGTGTCCAAAAAGAAGTTGGCAAAAACGTAGCAATTGAGAGTTCAAAAAATTGAAATATTGTGAAAAAACTGAACGTACTGTGGGCGTTCAAAAAAACTGTTTGCAAGAAAGAAGCTGGTTTAATAAATCAACTCCAAAAGCAGCCTTGATTGGAAATGCAATAAGGCGGCGCGGACCGCCCTTAAAATGGCTCAAAAGTTCCTTCTGAGATATTTTTTTTAAAAATGGAATGCATAACTCTCAAGATTGGAAATCAAAGAGACAAAATAATTTTCTACCGAACTTTTCCAATAAAAACCCACAGACGTTGATGGTCAACTCTGGCCTGAGCATGGCAGGATTCAGCTGAGGGTATTGCCAGGAAGAAGAGGATACAGCCTATGTGCAGCCTATATTGAGAATGCATGCCTTGTGCAGAAGATACTCTAAACAAAAAAGTTCCCCAACTACGGTTGGTGATATCTTAAAAACTCTAATATCCAGAAGCCAATACAAAATGATAATACAATGTCTGGCAAAATTTCAAGTAATACCGAAGGAAAAAAACGAGAAGAGAAATGCAGTGGAACCTCGGTGTTCGACGTTAATCAGGTCTTGGACTTATACCAAATAGGACATATACCAAACCATCCTTCCCCATAAGAAGTAATGTAAACATGATTAATCCGTTCTCATGTAAAAAAAATACTCCTTTTGATATGGTACGTTATTGGGGTTGTAAAATAATTTAAACACTGTTTCTCAGTTATCCAAAGCAAAAGCAATTTTCCAACATGATCTAATGCTTCCGATCTCTGTATACAAATTGATTTAACCCCCCTCTCGCAACGTTAGCAGATTTAATAATGTCTTTATTTTTCACGACTGTCGATATCGTCGTTCTCGGAATACGGTATGCAACAGTTAAATCTCAAATACGCATGCCATCTTCATATTTCTCAACAATCTCTTTGTTTTAGTTCCATTGTGATTCTAGTCATTTTTTTTTTATAGTTTTCTGTTGCTTTTCATATTTGCCTTTTTGCGATGCATGATTAGTAAAAATAATGAAATTTTACTTAAAAATTAAAATCAGAAGAAATTTAACAATGTTATAGACCGTCGCACCGCGAAGGTCTAGGCTGGACTATTACACCGAAAGCATAGTACATACACTAACCAACGACTCTCCCCACCAAAATATGTAATTTCTGGTGAGGAGTGTCGTTGGTTTTAAACCAAAAGATGTCAATATAAATTCATGAATAGTATAGATATCATAGTGCTACTTGTTGATAGATGGCGCGTATAATTGAATTAAGTAGTATACCGAGCAAAATTTGTTTCGTCTAAATAGGACGTATTCCGAATTAGACGTATTCTGAAGCAGATGTACACGGAGGTAACTGCATATAATTTTTTGTAAAAAATTTGGGAACGTTTCGTACAATTATTTCTAAAAGAACTGCTCCTGTAATGATCGGGAGCATTATCTTTTTCATTTTGAAGTGGTAGACCTATGTAAAACAGGGTTATTCTCCTGTAACCTTCCGAAGGATTCTAATATAAGTTTTGAAGATGTATTAGAGTATTAGGCTAGTAAAATTTGAAGATTGGTTCCACAGTGTAGGAAAGATCTTAATTTGCTTCATTCTGTGGTCTTCGAAAGGACCTCCGCATTCGCCCGATCTGTGCTTTGAACAGCAGCATGGGACAAATTATCAAAACACAAAAGAGACAAGTTAAAAGAGGAAAGCTCTCTGAGAGCTTTCCAAAACATTATTATATTATTTCTGAAATGTTACAAACTAGAAGAACAAGGTGTCTGCTAATGAATTCTAATCCTAGTTAATTTAAAAAGTGCATCTTGACTCTGTGGTCTAGATTCTAGTTCCAGTTTTGAAGTTATTACTAAGCTTCAAGAACACCGCTAGAAGAGATAATATCCACAGTTCTGTGTTCTGAACATATCTTTTTTGAAGGAATAAACAGATTAGAACAACTTTAGGTGAGGATACTCTAGTCTTCTGGAACATCTAATCAGAGATCTGAAGTATAAAACTGAATCAGACAAAATCTTTATAGCGAATATTTCCGCCAATCAACCAGCGCATTCTAAAATCAATTGCTGCAGTATAAGACCAGAAAAAAACATCTCGTTCAATCTTCTGCAACACGCATGGAGACAATTGGAATTTAATACTTTAGAAAGCAGTTTAAGCTTTGTCTAAGCACATGTAAAAATCTCGCTAATTAGAATATGATTTCCAGTCCATCATATGGTGAATTAAGAAACTGTAGAGTTGATAGATAAGTCAAATTTTTTGAAACTGAAATGAGACAAAAAGCAAAAATGTTTAAATAAAGGTGACACATTTGAAACAGTACTTTATCAGCCATAAACACGTGAAGCAAAACTACAAATAGTAGAAAATATAAGGGTTAACTGGAAACAAGTAAGTGTACCTGTCTACCAATATGATAGATGATTATAGATTACCCTAATCGAAAATGACAAACATGTAACTAAAAAAAAAAAATAAAACATAAAAAACTTTATGTGGTATGTAATATAAGCAAGCAACAGTTAATTAAATAATAAATAAATAAAACTTAGCCAGGCGGTTTGTTATTAGGAAAGCATTAAAAAAATTGTTTACTATTTTTTATGGTATGGACGGACAATAATTAAGATATAAAACTAAGTATTTTATGGGCAATAATAAGTTCTCTAAGTTTGATTAAGATTTTGGAAAGAAAAAATTACTTTTAGTCTTTCTTTATTAATTGATAATTAATAGATAGTAAATAAACTGCAATATCACTTTATATAAATTACTAATTGAATAAATAATTGTATGTTTATCAATATTCATTAAATCCAAGATATATGTTGGTGTACACCTAAGATAACGAGATTTCTGGGCCTGGGCGACAAAAAAGAAAAAAAAAAACATTAAATTTTATATTTTGATTAAGTATACTAATCGTTTTCGACAAAATCGCGAAAAACTGAAGGAACAAACGGAATTCTAGTTCGAGCTACACACAGACACAGACACACACACACACACACACACACACACACACACAATCGCAATACTTCCTCTTACTTGGAGTAAGAGAAAGTAAAGTGCCGTATTATGAAATATCTCAACTGAGAATTACATAACGATAATTGATTTAGGGAAGGTATTTATTGTTTATATGATGTTAAGGTTAAACTCTAACCATATTCTGAAAACAACTTTAGGATAATTAAATCAATGCCTGGCCTTTCTCCTACCTACACACCCTTCTAATATCTCTCTTGTAAAACCATCTCTTAAAACATGGTAACAAACTAACACAGAACAAATAGCTTTCAGGTTCTTCTATCAAAGAATTCTGTTGTAATTATTATTACTTTAAATAGCTAATAAATAAAATAATATTATATTTAATTTCTCTACTTCCTCCTAAGTAAGAGGAAAGTATTGCGGTCATGTCAGCTTTTCGAAATTTTTCATCGGAAATACATGTTGTGAAGTCCCCTGAAAATCAAAAAGTAGTTTTTAGAAACGTGTATGTGTGTGACGCGCGGTGTATAGGGGAGCAAGCATAGTATCTATACATCTCTAAAGAAAGGAAAAAAAAATGTATATTCCTTAAAAATTAACCCTAGAGTGCTAATGATACTCGTGATGACTCTGATATTGATTAGGACTGGAATAGGTCTGGAAATAACCAGTTTCTATGCAGTTTTGTCAAGTTTGCTGATATTCAATCTGACTCAGCATAAAACGACTTCACTTCATAACTATGGTGAGCATCTTTTCGTAGCTATTAGAGTCAAGGATTTTAAATAGTCATCCATTTTTTTTATAATAATGTGCCTATTTTTTTTTTGAACATTTATTTCTTATACGCATCATGTGGACTATAAGCAAACTGTGAAGATTAAGCAATTCATAAATTTTGTGTGTAATTCCCAATCACATTAAACCTCTGTTGAAAGCAATTTATCAAAATACACATAACACTATTATTTGGAATCTCGATTTTATTTCAATATTCTGTAATAAAAAGAGGATTTTGGATAAATATCTGTTCCTTTCAATCTCTCCTGTCTAATGTCAATGAGGTGACTAAAAGAGAAGATCAAAAGTGTATACTAATAATTTTTTAATAATAGTTTTACCCTCTTTAGAGTCTACCCTTCGATATTATTTATGGCTCCTTATACCACCATCTTTGGCAAACCCCTCAAAAGTTTTGATACCGAGCAGAGACAACATTAGGCGATTCTAAGTAGCTAAGAGACGTCTCCAGAACTTATGGTCTGGAAACTAGAGGTTTCCACGCTAGATCTAGGTGTGATAAGCCTACGTAAGATAATCACTGTCTTTCTAGCAGAACTTGACGCAGCAATAATTGTCTCTGTTGCTGAAATAATAAGAAGGAGGATAAATAATTCCAGAGTCATCAAATAGTCAGATGGCCGTACTGTTCTAATAGCCATTAAATTCCTACCAAGTCGAATTCAAAACTGGTGTGGTATTGGTTGGATATTCTCACGAAAATTAGTAAGTAGCCAAAACGATGCCTTTCTAATCTAGATATCTGGGCATTCTGAATATAAGGACAACGAGACAGTAATACGCCGAGAGGTTTTCTACAGGAATCCTGATTGGACTTCAACATCTTTGTGACATTGCAAGAATGCTCATACGTATGTACGTCAATGCAGTAGATAAAAAAAAAAGCGGAAACCTTAGGTTAGCGGCAGGCAAAAAAGTATATCTCTATATAATTAGTAGCTATTAATAAGAAAAACTGAGCTACCCAGAAGTCTCTCTCCAGACAGACTCCTATGCTAAACTAAACAAACAGAACTGAAGAGTGTACTGTAATAGGCTGCCAAATAAATAGGCTCAGTTAGCCATCTCCCGCGGAATGTAATCCAAAGAAGTGAAAGAAGAAAAATATTTGATGTTAACCTCGACCAACCTTCTCTTACTGCCAATAACAATAATAGATAAATATTCTTCAAACATGGACTGTTTAATATCACAAAATGCACTTAATACTACATGCGTTGATGATGTAATCAAACTGGGCCAGGAGTGTCCAACCTTTTTCTAACCCTTGTCAATATCAAAATCCAAAAATCTTCAAACCAATCTACTTTGCTGATTTTTTATTTATTTATTTATTTAGTAATTCGTAATTTTATTGAAACGTGACATATAAAAATGACAAGGCATATAACAACTTGAAAGTAACTGTGTCTAATATACGTAAAATTCAGAAAATATTATTTTTTTCTGCACTCATGTAATAATATGGCAATTATTAAATCAAAAGTAAGTGATTGAAGTTATATTTCTAATCACAAGTGATAAAAAGTAAATAACAGCCATTACTTTTTCACACTAGTGACGTAAAATTGAGGTTATACTAAAGAGAGCATATTATACTGAGAGGCGAGTATTTGACTTGACTTATGGGAGTATATTCCCAGTATTTGCAACTTTTTCATTTTTTTTTTTATTTTTATTCATATACCTATCTTAAAAACCAATTTAATGCAGTTGCCGAAAAACTTTAATATTCAACACGTGAGTCAAGTCTATTTACTACACTCTTGTTCAGCCACAACCTGTTCTCGAGTATAAAACAGCATCACTTTACTCACCTGAAATAATTACTTATAGGTTCCGGTGAAAATCTGATGACAGATTTCCGT
Organism: Triatoma infestans; assembly: GCA_011037195.1. NCBI lineage: Eukaryota > Metazoa > Arthropoda > Insecta > Hemiptera > Reduviidae > Triatoma > Triatoma infestans. Next base: position 15,751 of record JAAEAF010001730.1, read on the forward strand.
TATTTCAATACAATGCATGGTCCCGCCAGGATGTTATATTATAGATGGTCATAAATGCTTATTAAATTTTCTAGTTAGAAAAAGTAGGCAGCCATATTACCTGAGTCGTTAGAGGTGTGGAACCGTCAGTCAAACTTGGTTCGATACCCGTGCATTCGTGAATAATCTAGCACAGTATATATAATCCCAGTATCACGACACTGATCGGTAAAGGGGACAAGTATGCCGAAAAAAAAATAGGCATTACTTCACTTTAATTTTTTTTATTAGTATGAATAAAAGTTTAAAAAAAAAAAAAAAAAAAAAAAAACAGAATTGTTAAAAATGCAGTAAGCGAAAGGTTTTATCAGATTTAAGATTTATTTAAGTAAATTAATAAAAAACTATGAGCAAAAAAAAACCAGATAAAAACTACGTAACATTTACAAAATAGAAAGATAAAATTTAACTAGCAAAAAAAAAAAAAAAAACAAAGCAATAGTTAATACTAAATGATGAAACAAAGTTAAATAATAATTAAAAGATAAATTCATTATTGTATTACGAAATTTTTTACCCAGATGGTGCAATAACAAAAAATGCCACAGGGTTTGAAGGAAGAAAAATCCTTGTATTTTAAAATGACATAATTCTCAATTAATTTCATATGTTCACTTAACAGGCTCGATAACATCCATAAAAGGGGAGAATCAACTAGACTTGTCTGAACCAAGAATAACTTGCGTAATTTTAGACAAGTTAAATCTCTCTATTTAGCAGGCTGTATAAGATCAATTTAAAATTTCATGATAAAAATAAAATATTTAATAATAAATAAAATTAATACTAAATTAATTTTTAGAAAAAAAAACATTCACTTATTCAGTGTAAATTAAAATAATAGATTTTTTTGGATAGAATTTGAAAGGAAAGAAAGTTGCCTGGTAAAAAAGCACACTATGAATAAATTGCAAATATCTCCTCCAATGTCGAACTAAACAATTTAAAATAGTTCAACTACACTTGTTCAAAAAGAAAGTAAAAGCCAATCTTATTCTGTAATATCGTTTTCTATTGGACAAACAAGGCGGAAGTATACACGTCTATAAATTAAGGGAAAAAAAAAAAAAAACCTGGTGTGAAACACTCACATATGACTTTCTTTTACTCCAATTAATTTAATTTAATCAACAAATTTTATTTAAAATAGCAACTTCTACAATGTTCTGTTGAGCTGGTCATAAAAAAAGGTTGTAGGAGTTTTACTTATATAAGTGAGCGTCCTTATGTAGAGCACCCAATGACAAATTTATTTTTTAATAAACTAATTGACAGACCCCCCCCAAAACCTCTCTAAAATGCATTTTTTTTTTAAAAAAAGAAATAAAAGTGACACATCTCTATCTGTACAGCTTATATTCCAAGTTTCAAGAAAATTATCAAACCGAGATATTTCCCATTATGGTGACCTACGACACCACAAATATATCTGAATAGTATTAAAAAGCATTAATCAATTATTTATATATATTATTATTTATATATTTTATTTTATTATTTATTATATTTTATTGTTATTTATGTAGATATGGTGCCTTCCTCGACGTGGCTCAAGCCTTCGATCGGGTATGGCATCCAGGATTACTGTGGAAGCTAAAGAAATGCCTACCATCAACCTATTACTTATTCATCAAGTCTTATTTATCTGACCGCAACTTTCAGATTAGTTGTGGATCTGCTACCTCTGACTACTCGCTGGCCGGTGCCGGAGTTCCTCAGGGTAGTATACTTGGCCCGCTTCTATATACTGTATTCACTTCAGATCTACCAACCTGTACAAACACTCTTCTTTGTACTTATGCTGATGACACCGCCATCCTTGCATCCAGCTCTAATCCCATAACTGCCTCCACTCTCATACAGAATCATTTAAATAAAATAGAATCTTGGGCCAAAAAAATGGCAGATTAAACTCAACCCACAAAAATGTCAACAAATCACCTTTACTCTGCGTCGTGCCAACTGTCCTTCAGCAACCTTCAACTCAGTACCACTCTCTCCTACAAACTTAGTTCGCTACCTTGGGATGTACATCGACAAAAGACTAACATGGAATCGATATACAAAACTAAAAAGACTGGAACTTAACAAACGGAATAAGTTTGTCAGACTAATAGGAAGACGATCGAAACTACCTCTCAAGCACAAACGAATAATATACAACTGTATACTCAAACCGATGTGGACTTATGGACTTGAACTGTGGGGTTCAACCAAGTGCTCAAATTCCCAGAAAATTCAATCTTTTCAGTCAAAAATACTCCGTCAGATAACAGATGTTCCATTCTATGTCTCCAATTTCACCCTCCACAGTTACCTCAAAATCCCATATGTATCTGAAGCTGTCAAAACTAAATATTTTAAAATTCTATGACTCTCTTGCCCTCAACTCTAATCCTCTTGTTCAAAATCTCGCCTCCACAACTATACCAGATAATCCATCCCGTCGACTGAGCCGCTGTTGACCCCGTGATCACCTCCAGCGCAGAAAGTCCTGCGAGAGTGTTATACCACCGGGTAGCTTCTCTCCTCCAGCTAATCATGTCATTCATCATCACACATCATCATCATCATCCTATTCACATATTATATTTATTTATATAGATTGTGAATACCAAATAAAATAAAAAATTATGTAGATATATATATATAATTCACACACACACACACACAGAGAGAGAGAGAGAGAGAGAGAGACCATTCACTAAAACCAAATTTTAAGTACTGCCAAAAAAGCGCGGGTCTAGATTAAACTTCAATAATATTTAAATCTAAAGTCACGTGTAGCGCAGAACTTCCCCTTCTAAAGCCCCATTTTTTTATATTTATTTCTGAGAAAAATAATCGAAATAAAAATTTCTCTAATTTTGAAAATTTGATCTTTGTAGTATATAAATATAATAAAAAATAATACTAACGAATATTCGAACACACAACAACAACAACAGCGTATCTTCTTCAAGGTGAGGCAACCTTGACAGCCATTATTGTATCAACAAAGAAATGTTATGGTTTTTATTGCGCGACATTTCATTGTTACATCTGTTTCTCTGTTTAAAATCGATGTTCATGTATTATTTCGGGGGGGTGGGGGTGAGTGAAACACTCACACGACTATATCTTACAGCAGCTATTATATTATTCTTACATGAGACAAATAATCTTCTAACATGACACCTTAACTAAATGATACATAATACATTAAGCACCGTCATCCTCAGCACTAACAAAACTTCTAACGCAGTATAAATTTAAATCTAACATATAAATTCCCCCAGAATCTTCTAAAAGATTAATCTTGCCCGGAAATAAGCATTCCAACTTAAACAAAAAAAAAAAAAAAAAAAATCTGTCGTGAAGCATTTTCTTTTACTCTAATTAATGCAACTTAATTGGGAAAATTTTCTTCACTGAGCAGTTCAACAATGGTATGGGGAATACCTCGCGGCAAAATCAATGACCTGGGCAGAAACAATAGAATATCCTATTTTCAGAGACATTTTTCGTGGTAGCCTGCTTCATTTTGTGGTCATCGACCGGTTTCGGGCGTTCGCCCATCTTGAGGATGCATTTGTCAGCCATTGTGATAACGAAGACTTGCACAGAGCAAATTCAGTTTACTCAAGTGTGTAGTGTGTAAACTGAATTTGCTTTGTGCAAGTCTTCGTTAATCACACTCGTCTGACAAACGCATCCTGAAGATGGGCGAACGCCCGAAATCGGTCGATGACCACAAAATAATGCAGGCTACCACAAAAGATATCTCTGATGCTTTCCAGCTCTGCGAAACCAACCACCACAACGAATACCCTATTTGTTGATGGTGCCAGGATATGTGCTAGCACTTATTTAACAAATATTCGTTAAGAATTATGGATTAAGAGCTAATGAACAAACCTGAATCCTCTAATCAGAATCATTAATAACTGACTTATCTGAATCCTCATTAAGAATCCTCTTTATGGTGAAATTTCGGGGTCCCTTCTAAGAATATGTTTAATAATCCAAATGATTTCTAGAATCTTCCTACATTACTCAGAAAAAATGGAACAGATTATGGATGACTTCCCCGAAATATACACGCTAACGGAGAGCGTCACTATTTTTCATCTGCCTATACTTCATCGACGATACAATCAATATTTCTTACCAACAATAAAAGAAAGTAAAAAAACCACTGTCTCACACAGTCTTTATCAATAAACAGGCTTGTCTTCTCAGAATATATGGTTGATTGTGGTTGTATTTTTTTTTTTCATATCCTGTCATGATCGTATGCGTGTGAAAGATATTAGGTACTAGTCTTGTTTTTTTATTTTATTTATGAACTATCGAACATGTGCGTTGTTACCGAATGTTATCCCCACCACCTAAACAGCCTACACATAAAAATAAGTTTAAACATGAAATATTGAGGAAATGTTTGCAATAGAAAGTGCATAATCATATTATTGCGAACTAAATTAGTACAAAACTATGAAAGAACAACGACCCAGGAGGAGGGGAAATACAAACACACAAGAGGAATTTCAAGATAAATAATAATAAATATATGATATGAAACACTCACACTACTCTCTCTTAATGCAATTATTACAATTTATTATTCTGTAAGTTATAATTCCAGATGGTAAATTTCAATCAAACTTTGAATTCTAACAAAGCATTTAATGAACTTTAACATAAAAAATGTGATAGAACCGTATATATAACCATCCAAATGTAAGGTGACATAACACACACACAACTCTTTAATTGAACTTTCACGGCAAAAAAGTTTCAAATAAACAAATAAATAAAAATGGTAGATCTCTGTATATATCGTTAATAAAACAAGTTTAAAGTTTAATTAAAGCCATTGGTGTTTTTATGGAGAAAATCGCAAAAAATTGAGAGAAAAAAAAAAAAAAAAACCTCTTCAGTAAGTAAATAAACAATCAAGTTCTTTAAAACTCTTGAATTCTGGCAACATAATTAATTCCAATTAATATTATTTATAAGATGAAGGCATCGCTTAATAAACTATATTAGCACATTATAGGAAAATATATCCCCCACCTTTCCACACCCATAAAAGCAGCTTTAAATTAATTTTCCCAAAGAAATGTTTCAAATAAAAATTGTAGCTCCTTTGTATGTCTAGTTGACATATATTATGTTTAAAAAAATCTGGTGTGTGAAACACTCACACAACTTTCCCTTACTCCAGTTCTTAAAATTATAATTGACAAATTTTTTTATAATTTGTGTACCAAATTTAATGAAACTCGTCGAAAACTGAAAAAACTGTTCAGTAAAAGCGCACTTCCGGTTTATTAATTTTCTTTAAACTCGGAATTTGGCCATCTATTTAATTCTAATTAATTTTCTTTGGATGATAGAATTGTATAATCAACATTGATAGCACTTTAGAAAAAAAACATAACCACACCCCTCCCCTAAAAATACCCTTAATTGAATTTTCCCAGAAAAATGTTTTAAATAAAAGTTGTAGATCTTTGAATGTTTAGTTTATATACAAAGTTTCAAGAAAATCGTTGGAACCATTTTTGAGAAAAACGTAAAAAACTAATAAAAAAAAAAAACTAGTAAAGTGGTACTTCAGGTTGAGGAATTTTGACAGATAACTTAGTGTTAGATTCCATGGTGATACCTACGCGGAATATCAAGTTTCAACTTTCTACGATTTTTCGTTTTTGAGCTATGCTGTTCATATATATATATACAGATAGAGAGATTATTTGCTAAAACCAATTTTTTGGACTCAGAGGATCTTAAAACGGATATTTCCGGTGAAAACTCGATATCGAAGATTTGACACGATTACAATACTTCCTCTTTACTAGGGAATAAGAAAAAGTAAAAAAACAGTTGGAGCTAATTTCGAAAATATCTCAAAAAAGTGAAGAAAAAAAAAATCAGTAAAGCAGTACTTCCGGTTGACGAATTTTAACAGCCAACTACTGTCAGATCCCATGGTGATACCTAAACGGAATATCAAGTTTCAATTTTCTACGGTTTTTCGTTTTTGAGCTATGCTGTTCATATATATATATACAGAGGGAGAGATTATTTGCTAAAACCAATTTTTTGGACTCAGGGGATCTTAAAACGGATATTTACGGTGAAAACTCGATATCGAAGATTTGACACGATTACAATACTTCCTCTTTACTAGGGAGTAAGAGAAAGTAAAAAAACAGTTGGAGCTAATTTCGAAAATATCTCAAAAAAGTGAAGAAAAAAATCAGTAAAGGAGTACTTCCGGTTGAGGAATTTTAACAGACAACTTACTATCGGATCCCCTAGTGAAACCTAAACGGAATGTTTAGTTTAAGTTTTTACTATTCTCTCTCTCTCTCTCTCTCTCTCTCTCTCTCTCTCTCTCTCTCACACACACACAGAATTTTTTTAGAATAAAAAACATTTTTTCAGACTTAGCGGACATGCATTTCCAAGGAAGAAAACTCAATATAGAAAAATTGAGCGGGGTAGAATATATCATCCTTTTACCAGGAAACGGTTAAGTGAAAGTAAAATTATGAGCAATACTATGAATTTTTGAAATTTAATTGAACAATATTGAAAATATTTTAAAAAAATTATATTTCCGGATTATATTTCGAAATTAGGTGATTTTTTTTTTTTTGTGACATGAGAAAATGAAATGTAATTTTTTCACATGAATAAATTTAAAATTATATTTGACGCATGATGTGGATTCCATAGTCTTGACCATTAAGATATAGGTTTATATGTATATTTTATTTTTTTGCTGTAAACTGGAAATAAAGATTGCAAAAAAAAAAAATTTGTTAATAACGCATGATAATGTTCCACTGCATGTAGCTCGGAATCATCACACAAAATACTTGGATCAAGGAGGAATTATCACGATGAATTTGGCCAACATGATCTCCCGACATGATCCCTACAGAACATAGATTATAATTGGAGATTATTGGGAGACGTGTAACACAAACCCAACGCCCTCAAACCGACGTAGAACAGCTCTGGAATTGCACTTGTTGAAGAATATGGATAGTGTTTCACAAGATGATGTCTGGTCGCATATTTATTGGATGCCTAGGAGCAGAAAGTTTGACAGAATGAATTTATTCGATGCTCCAAGCAAGGACAGAAACGGTAATACGCGCTGTTATGAGAAAAAAGTTTTTCAAGTATTTGAGTGAATTTCCTTTCAAACCTTTAATTTAATTAATTTTTATTAAAACTCCCGTATGAGTAGAGCCGTATAAGAATATTTAAGGTTTGCCATGAATTTTATATATTTACTTATTGAAATATTAAGTTCGAAAATATAACACGAACGCAATACTTCTTCTTACAAAAGGAAGAGAAAGTAATAATGTTTATCTAAATGATGAAATAATATAAATAGAAAACACAAAAGTTAACACAGCAACAATGGGAGACAGTGAAAATAGATATTAAAAAAAAAAAAAAAAAAAAATAGCTTGTAACATGACCTTGATTGTTAAGACAGTTTGGAAGTTTACAAAGTGAGAGGAGAAAAGTAATTGTAGTGGGGATAATATCATGCGGTAGTGGTGGTGGCAGTGGGAGATTGACAATGAACACGCCCCCTAAATATTAGACAGTCAACAGACTTCATCTCTTACACCTTTAACTAACAAGTATGACTGACATATAAACAGAATAGAACAAACACAGAATGCTGATATAATACTACTATAATTACTTGATGCACACATTACAATAACATGCATATATAGAATATTAGTAATACATGTCTTTCTAATAGTACTATAATAAAGCATGTCATATATACTGGCATTTACATATAAACTATTCAAATTAACTGTATTTATCTTTTCAAATATTACCACATTCTTATAATTAGCATAGTTTTATTACTTCCTCTTACTCCTAGAAAAAGGAAGTATTTCGACATCGAGTTTTCACCGGAAATATATGTTTGGAGGTCCTCTGAGTCCAAAAAAAGTGGTTTTTAGAAAATGTTTCCGCGATTGTATGTGTGTGTATTATGTGAACAGCATACTTAAAAAAACAATAAATCGAATAAACTTTAAACTTGGCATTCCTTTTGGGTATATGGGATTCAACTGGAAGTTATTTATCAAAATTCCTTAACCGAAAGTATCACTTTATTGAATGAATTTTTCAGTTCCCTGCGATGTTTCCAAAAACGGTTCCAACGATTTTCTTTAAAATTGGTATATCAACTACACATATTAAGACATAGAACTTTTATTTCCAACATTTCTCTGGACAAATTCCTTTAAAGAGCCTGGGGAGGGGGTGTTTTTCTCTAAAGTGCTATTTTAGTTTATTATACGATTCTATCATCTAAATAATATTAATTAGAATTACAAGTGTTGCCAAAATTCCGGGTTTGAAACAAAAACGATTTATCGGAAATGCATTTTAACTGAACAGTTTTTTTTTCTGATTATTGCGAATTTCTCCATAAAAATATAGATATATTTCAACTAAACTTGTTGTTTGTAACTTTTCTCAGAGAAAATTCTTTTAAAAAATATTTTGGTTTGGAGGGGTTCGTTATGGCTTTTCTCGAAATATTGGTTTTATTCAGTTTAGATTCACCTATTGATAACACTAAAGACAAGAAAAAAAAAATCTGTCACGATAACCCATAAAGGGACCAAGCCTTATAGGCGGCGATTTTATTGAGGGGTGAGGTTGAAGCGATTCCCTAGGCCTTCGCTGGCTGGGTGCGTTATCAACTGTAGCATCCCACTTTTTCTCACGATGGTGGGTCAACCCCGACTATGGCTCTCACGGAAAACGAACCCTAAATTCTCGCAGAAAACGCGAGAGTGCGCTAGCCACTATACTAGACCAACCCCGTGAGGCCTAAGATATTATTTCAACATATAGAAAAATCTGAATTTGTACAAAAATTCGTCACTTATTACTTATTAAGAAATGAAGTAAGAGAAGGTCGTGTGCGTATTTCACTTTATATATATTTTTTTAATGGTTTATACAATAAAATACTATATTTCTATTAACAAAGGGAAAAGAGCATCATTTTTACTTTTTCTTGCTGTTAGAAATATTGCGTTCTGGTCAAATTTTCGAAATTTGACGAGTTTTCACCGAAACTGTCGTCATCCCCTGAATATGGAAAAATATTTTTAAACAAATCGGCTGTATGTGTAAGAGAGACAGACAAACAGAGAGAGAACAAAATATCTCAAAAAAACGGAAAACCGCAAAACGTCCTGGACTATAATGTAATCACTAGTAGATAGAGAGATACTGTTTCACAATATATTGGGTTCCAAGCAGACTTTTATCTGAGTCCGATAATCCTTGGTATTGTACTTTTGCCCAATGAAGCAGTTTCCACTTGACTAAAATTCCCAAATTTAGTTCAAATTAGCAAGTAAAAAAAAAATTTTTTTTTTTCTTATTTCCTAGTAAGAGGAAGTATTGTAATCATGTCAAATTTTCGATATTGCGTTTTCACCGGAAATATCCGTTTCGAGGTCCCCGAGTCCAGAAAAGTGGTTTTTAGCAAATGGTGTGTGTGTATGTGCATGTGAATAACATAGCTCAAAAACGAAAAATCATAGAAAGTTCAAACTTGATATTCCGTTTAGTTATCACAATAGGATCTGACCCTAGGTTAGATGTCAAAATTCCTCAACCGGAAGTAGCACTTTACTAGTTGATTTCTTTACTCTTTTGCAATTTTCTCAAAAATGGCTCTAACGATCTTCTTCAAACTTGCTATATCAACTACACATACTAACAGCTACAACTTTTATTTGAAACATTTCTCCGGGAAAATTCATTTAAGGGCACTTCTGGGGGAGGGGTGGGGTTAGGTTTTCATCTTAACTGCTAGTTTATTAGACAATTCTGTCATCTAAATAATTTAATTAGAATTAAATATGTTGTTGAAATTCCGAATTTGAAAAAAATCGGATAACTGGAAGTGCGTTTGTTTTAACACTTTACTAAATAATTTTTTTCACTTTTTCGCGATTTTCTGAAAAATGGCTCCGACGATTTTCTTGAAACTTCGTATATAAACTAAACATGCAATGATCTACAACTTTTCATGCAATTTAAAACATTTCTCTTGGAAAATTCATTTAAGAGCACTTTTAGGGAGCGGGTGGGGTTATGGTTTTCTCTAAAGGGATTTCATATTTGATTATACAATTCTATCATCCAAACCAAATTAATTAGAAATAAATAGGTGGCCAAAATTCCAAGTTTCAAAAAAAGTTAATTAACCGGAAGTGCGTTTTTGCTGATCAGTTTTTTCAGTTTTCGACGAATTTCGTTATATTTGATACACAAACTGTAACCTTTGTCAATTATAATTTTGAGAACAGAAGTAAGAGAAAGTTGTGTGAGTGTTTCACACCAGATTTTTTCTACTAATGCCGAGTCACTCATTGGTGTTCTGTCATTCAACTCAGAGCAGTCCAATAAGTTTCTGAATTAAAATAATAACCTACTGGCCTGCCTATCAGGCAACTGTCGCACATCTTATAAGGGCCTCACAATCGGAGGACAAATGGCTACCTGTCATAGGGACCCCACTTCCACATAAGCAACAATCCGGTCGATCAATCACACCAATACGGTGCAAATGGGCGCGGAGATAGTCGTGCCCTGCTGCCAGTCTAAAGCACGCAACTGCTTCGTTTCTGGGCAGATTGTTAGGTAACCGACCTTATTTATGGTGGGTGCTCAGGATACTTACAAAAATACGCATGTAAAATGCAGACTTTAATACAATATCATTTCGGTTAATTTTTTTTTTTTCCCCCAAGAAGTATTTAAACTAAATTTAACAATTCTTAATTTATTTGTGATAATTGGGTTCTAATTGAAAGAGATGCAAGAGTAACGCTCAAAAGATAAATATACAAATCAATTTAAAGTTAAATCTCCAATAGTCGAATATAAAATACAAATGGAATAGACAATTTCACCATTGTATTTGCATAAATCTCTAATTTTCCAGAGCATCATTTATTTGCATTACATTATTAATATAGTCACGTAAATTATAAAGTTTGATCATTCTTTGATTTACTTCAAACCAAATACGAGGTAAGAAAATGTGTTTTAATTGGTTCAAGGTGAAGGACATTCAAATAAAATGTGGAAACATTGAGTCTAGAGAAAATAAATTACAAATTAAACAATAATTATTTTAATTAAATTTAGCTTTTTATAAGTTATTCCATCTTAATTATACTAATGGTCGAACTTTTTACTTTCTCTTATTTAATATTTATTTTCCATCGAGTCCAGATTAAAGTTCTGGTTGCCTTAAATTCAAAACATAATCCTGTTTTAGACAATTGTATCTGGAATTCAATATACTCGTATATTTAATATCATCGCTGATATATTAATTTTTGTATTTATTAATTAAACTTGCAGAATTCTTTTTTTTTTTTTTAAAAAAAAAAAAAACATTCTGTGAATAAACAATCATGTAATTAAGCAAAGAAAATAAATTTATCTTTCAATGTAAATGAAGAGCTAGCATAGCTAAGATTTTAATTAACAAAGAAAATAGATTGAAATATAGCTACTTTGATCGGGAGTAAGTTAAATACGGAACCACAAAGGTATTAGGAGTATTCCTGTTATAATAATAGATTTGCTTAAAACAATTGAAGCTGTACAATTTCTGATTAGCTTAATTGTAAGCCCAGATCACAAATGGCATTCAATATAATAGTTTTAACTTGATTTTGACAATTTTATTCTAGTTTATAACAAAATAAAAATTATCTAAAATGGAAACTGCTAAGAATAAGATAACTAAAACAAAAAAGAAAATATATTAAATGCCAAAAATTAGGTTCTAGAAAAAGTAGATAGATAGTAATTTGTAATATAATCCTGCAGAAAAGATATTACAAATTAAATTTATAAACTCCCCTATTCCACACAAATAGATAAGTTTCTATTTAAATAATCATGGATATCACATACTAAACTCCAAAGTTATTATTTAAAGTAGAAAAACAAACTTTTACTAGTTACAGTAGAGACCATAATAGTGTGAAGTGGTAAAGTTGGTTGGAAAAGTTTTCAAACAACTTCAAAACTCTCTACGTATTTACAAACTAAAAAACTAAAACTTCCAACTTCATTTCGTTCTCCATTCTACCACTTTCATTGATAATATAGTTTTAAAGTTTTATTAAACAAAATAATAATTAAAAAAATAGGTAAAACTGATTTATAAATGTAATTATTAAAGAAATTAAATATTTTTACTTTCTCTTACTTCTTAGTAAGAAAAAGTATTGTAATCCAATCAACTTTTCGATATCGAGTTTTCACCGAAAATATCCGTTTTGAGGCCCCTTGAGTCAAAAAAAGAGGTTTTTAGCAATTGGACTGGGTGTCTTTTTGGTAAAGCATATTTCAAAACCGAAAAATCGCTGAATGTTCAAACTTAATATTAGATCATTTCAAGTACTACCAGGACATCTGAGATTAAAGCTTTACGTAAAAATCGTTAAACCGGAAGTGCTATTTTACTAAATTTTTTTTTTCTTTCATTTTTTTGTGATTTCCTTAAGAACGGCTCCAACGATTTTCTTTAAACTTGATATATCAACTACATATACAAAGAGCTACAAAACATTATTCGTAACACACATTTCATTGAGAAAAATCCTTTAAGGAACGTAAACATAACCCTACCCCACCGGAAAAACCCACATAAATGAATTTTCCCAGAGAAATGTTTCAAATAAAAGTTGTAGCAATTTTATATTTACGCTAAATTTAAAAAAAATTGTTTGAGTTACGAGGTGTGTAAATTAAGTAATGAGACTGATTTTCTAGTGTTCGATCTGGCAACACTGGAGACGCGGCGCATGCGTGGTAGGGCAAGTAAACATCTCATACACGTCCAGTGCAAATTTGAAAATGCTAGAGTTGTTGCACTGTCCGTAGTGACTTTTTTTGTGAGCAAGGTTTTTTCAGTGCGTTTTAAAAATGAGTGACATCAATTACGAGCAACGTTGTGCTATCAGGTTTTGCTTCAGACTTGGGCACAGTGCAACGGAAACGTTTGAAAAACTGTGCAAGGCCTATGGAGACAATGTTTTGTCGAGAGCACAGGTTTTTAGGTGGTTTAAGTCGTTTGCAGAAGGAAGGGAATCAATTGAAGACGAGCCTCGCAGCGGAAGGCCTTCATCTTCAAGAACCGACGAAAATGTTGGCAGAATCCGCGATCTCGTGCGTTCAGATCGTCGTTTGACAGTCCGAATGATCGGCGAAGAGTTGAATTTGACTCACACAACCGTTCATCAAATTTTGACTAATGAATTGGGGATGAGAAAAATTTGTGCAAAAATGGTTCCGAAAAATCTTTCACAAGAGCAAAAAGACATCAGAAAGGAAAGGAGCCTTGACTTTTTGGGAGCAATTGAAAACGATCCCAATTTTTTGGAACGTGTTATTACAGGAGACGAGTCTTGGGTGTTTGAGTATGACCCAGAAACTAAGCGTCAGAGCATGCAGTGGCACACTTCAACCTCTCCAAGGCCAAAAAAAGCAAGAATGAGCAAGTCAAAAATCAAATGCATGCTGATTTGCTTTTTTGATAGCCAAGGAATCGTTCACAAAGAATTTGTGCCTCAATGCCAAATGGTAAACCAACATTTTTACCGAGAAGTTCTTGAGAGACTTCGAAAAAGAGTCATGCGTGTGAGACCAAACATCAAAAACAAGTGGGTGTTGCATCACGACAATGCTCCGTGTCACACCGCGATTTCTATTAATGAGTATTTGGCCAGTAATAACATTCCTGTGGCTCCTCAGCCTCCTTATTCACCCGACTTGAGTCCATGTGAATTTTTTTTTGTTCCCCAAATTGAAAAATCACCTCAAGGGACGTCATTTTGGAACATTGGAGAATATTCAAACAGCCGTAACCGACCAACTGAAGTCTATTCCAGTATCCGAGTTCCAGCACTGCTATGACGAATGGAAGAATCGTCTTCAGCGTTGTGTGGCTTCCCAAGGTAGTTACTTTGAAGGGGACAATGTTGAATTGTAATTTTATTTGAATAAAAAAAAGATAAAAAATCAGTCTCATTACTTAATTTACACACCTCGTAGGCATTACTTTACTAATAGAATTTGCTAACTTGAATAAAAAATGAAATTCGAATGAGTGTTTCAAACTGGCTATTTATCTGCAAAGATAGATTCATGTATGAAAAGAAATGCAATATATTTAAAGAACGGGCAAAGAGGTCAAAATAAAATGTTAGCAACGATGTAAAGCAGCTGATCTAATCGATAAATCGATCAAGTTAATAATAGAAACAAAATAGCCAGGAAACGTATAATAAATAGTTGAAACATACTTTTGTTTCCGATATAGTATAAATATAAAATTTAGAACAAGGTAGTGTATAAATATATATATATACTTGGATTGATGGTATTTTTTTTTTTTTAAAGAAGAACTCACTTCAAAAATTGTCACGATTGCAATAAACTAAGAGAAAGTACAAATTAACGGACAAAGGTGTACTAAAATTATAGTTAACAATTAATTTGGTTTATTTTTAAGACATAATAATCCAATATGAAAACACTGCTACCTTCCTCTTACTGCAAGTAATACAAATTTAATGGTCAATTTTTTCTTTAAAACTGCAATATAACAAATTTAATGAAATCCATCGGTGTTTTGATTGGATAAAATCGTAGAAAACTTAAATAAAGTTCAATAGATACGTACTTCCGTTGAACCTATTTTCTTCAAGTTCGCAATATTGACAACATATTTAATTTTAATTAATGTTATTTAAATGATAAAATTGTATAATAAATTAAAATAAAACTTTAGAGGAAAACTTAAACCAACCTTCCTTCTCCCAAAAAAAAACACCCTGAATGAATTTTCCCGGAGAAATGTTTCAAATAAAAAAAGTTGTAGCTCTTTGTATGTTTAGTCGATATACTAAATTTAAAGAAAAATGTAGAAAATATTGAAATCATTTTCGAGAAAAAATTTTAGAAAACCGAAAAAAAAACCCACTTCCGTTCAATAAGAATATTCTCAAAACATTGGCAACCTATTTAATTCTATTTAATATTATTTAGATAGAATTGTATACAAAAACTGAAATAGCATTTTAGAGAAAAACACATAATCCCACACGTTCCCCAAAAGCACTTTTTCTTTATCTAGAAAGATGCAGGAAACAGATTTAAAAAAAAAAAAAAAAAAAAAAAAAAAAAAAAAAAAAAAAAAAAAAAAAAAAAAAAAAAAAAAAAAAAAAAAAAACAGTAAAATTGCATTTCCGGTCAAATCGATTTTCTTTCAAACACGAAATTTTGGTAGTCATTCAGATGTTTCAAATCAAAGTTGTAGCTTTTAAATTATGTTTACTTGATATAATCAAGTTTTTAAAAAAATAATCATTGTGAGTCGTTTTCGAGAAAAATTGCAAAAATTAAAAAAAATCCATTCATCCGGGTTTTAAACGAAAGATCTCAAACAAAATATCAAGTTTGAACTTTGCATAATTTTGTGTTTTTCGTTATGCTCTGATATCTCTCCCTCACTCACACACACACACACACACACACACACACACACACACACACACACACACACACACAATATCTAGAAATCACTTTTTCATTCTCACGACCATTTTTAAAATGTATTTACTCTGAAAAATTAAATATAGAAAATTTGACGTAATACGTAATTCCCTCTAACCACCACCACCAGCTAGAATTAAAAACATTTTGAAAATTTAAAAATTAAAATAATTAAGTGTCAGAAATATTTGAAGTATTTCTTATTTAAACAACCTTGAGAATATATGTTGTATATTTTGTACATAAAATAAAAGTAAAAAAAAAAAAAAAAAGTAAAAAAAAAAAAAAAAGACAATATCGATCTTTTTTGAAGTTTAAAAATAACTTAAAAAACTTATTTCTTTCATCGTCATGGTTACAATTACGCAGTAAAGCTCTTACATTATTGATTAAATTTTAAATATCATATAAAATTATATTTTTTGTAAGAATTTGCTTCTAACCTTCCTTTACTTTCCCTTATTGCTACCAGCAAGTTGTTAATTTTTAATTAAGTATTTCCACCGGAAATATTTGTTTTGAGGTCTTCTGAGTAAGAAAAAGTGGTATCTAGATAATGGCCTTCGTCTCTCTCTCTCTCTCTCTCTCTCTCTCTCTCTCATTACTTAAAAACGGAAAATAGCAGAAAGTTGAAAGTTGGTGTTTCCGTTTAGAACGGTACCACCGGACGCAATAATAAGGTATTGAACCAAATCGGTCGCACGGAATTACCAAAATTGAATGAATAGATTTTTTCAGTTTTTTAGCGATTTTCTTTAAACTTGGTGTATATATTATCTAATTATCTCAAAAGCTACAACTTTTTATTCGAAATTTTTTTCCTGAAATCTAATAATGCTCATCTAACTTTGAAAACTCCCTATGAGAGAGAGAATGACTAGAGGAAATTTTTTAAAAACAATCTTCCCAGATCAAGAACTTAGAATCCCTTAATAAGAATCCTATATGGAGTGCGACTTACGATTCTTACAAAGATGCAGAAGAATGCTACAATGTTGCTGCAAAAATGCAAACCCAGCTATGGCAGGCTTGTATTATCGAAATGATGAAAAGAATTCGACAATGTTTAATACTATCATTAAACGTATGACATGACCTACATTCTGGCAAGAAAAGGCGCGCTATATCTCCCTTTTTTTGGAGCCAGAACAGTTCTATGGAATAAGCGACTAGTCTGTTTGGGAAAGGAGGAAGTGAAGAGAGCACAGTTCTGGAAAAACTCTCCCAGGCCTGAAGCAAGCTTGAGCTAGGACCTGCCTAGGCGGTTACAACCAGAAAAGATCTGAAGCGTGCATCAGTCTTATTTAAAATAGGCTTCGCAGAGTGACGGGTGTCTTACTCATAGAGCATTGTAGGACTCAGGGGGCAATTGAAGAAGCTGAGCCTAGAACACGATAGCATCAGCAGATTCTGTGGGGAGATGCAGGTGACTCCAATACATCTCCTAAAGAACTATGATGCTATCATCCAGGGAAGATTCGGAAGCGTAGGTATTTAAAAAAAAAAAAAAATATATAGATCTAGGTTTTAAATGAAATATATATAAAAGAATAACCCTACAATTTCTCAAATTGATCGAAATCAAGAGATTATTTTAAGGTAATAATTTATGATAATTTAAAATTAATGCTCTTGATTTAATAAAATAAATTCAAAGAAAGGGATAAAAAAAAAAAAAACCACTGGAGCAGGTCCAATAAAAATCCATTAAAGCCGGTTTAAACCTCAAACAGAAAGGAAGACGTATTTTATCAGAAACAGCCACCTTTCACCTTTCACGATCAAACTTTAGTCCTGTTCAGTTTATCACCGCTAACTTTTAAGTGATACCAGTATTTCCTGACAAGAGAAATCCTAACATATACGTTTGGGGGGGGGGTGTTGCATTTCATTCTGTTATGCAATTATTCTACAATATTATGGTAAAATCTAAAATAAAGTTGTTATATTGTTCTCACGTTTGATTGTTCATTGCATATTGTTGATTTATAAACTAAATATGATTTTCGTCCAGCTGGCAGATGATTGCACAACAATCATTATACTTAGTATTGGCACAAAAATAAATTCAGAGAATTCGAAAGATTTATAAAGTCATTATTGCACTGTTCAGCAACAGCTATTTATACTCTTCCCAACTAGGGATTGTAAATTTACCGACTTTTTCATTTACCGGTAATTCGGTAAATAAAAATCAAAATAACGGTTTACCGGTAAAGTACTGGTAATTTTATTTTTTTTTAGAATAATACATATTTTGTATTTTTTTACTTTCTCTTACTCCTAGTAAGAGGAAGTATTGTAATCGTGTCAAATTTTCGAATCGAGTTTTCACCGGAAATATCCGTTTTGAGGTCCCCTGAGTCCAAAAATGTGGTTTTTAGCGAATGGTCTGTATGTGTGTTGTGTGTGTGTGTGTGTGTGGTGTGGTGTGTGTGTGTGTGTTGATGGGTGTGTGTGTATGTAATGTGAAACATAGCTCAAAACGAAATCGTACAAAGTTGAAATTTGATATACTTTAGGTCCCATGGGATCGAGGTGAGTTAGTTCAATATTCCTCAACGAAGTACCACTTTATTATTTGTTGTTTTTTTTACGTTTTTGACAATTTTCTCAAAAATGGCTCCGAAGATTTCCTTTAAACTTGTATATCAACTACACATACAAAGAGCTACAACTTTTATTTGAAACATTTCTCCAGGAAAATTCATTTAAGGGCACTTCTGGGGGAGGGGTGGGGTTAGGTTTTCATCTTAACTGCTGTTTCAGTATATTAGACAATTCTGTCATCTAAATAATGTTAATTAGAATTAAATATGTTGTTGAAATTCCGAGTTTGAAAAAAAATAGATAACCGGAAGTGCGTTTTTACTGAAATATAATTTTCAGTTTTCTGGTATTTTCTCGAAAATGGCTCCAACGATTTTCTTTAAACCAGCGTTGTTAACTATACATATAAAGAGCTACAACTTTTATTTGAAACTTTCCCCTGATAAATTTATTTAAGGGGACTTTTGGGGGAGGGGGGTTATGTTTTTCTTTAAAATGCTATCACAGTTGATTATACAATTCTGTCATCCAAATTGAAATAACTAGAAATTAATATATGACCCAAATTCCGAGTTTCAAGGAAATTAGTAAACCGGACAGTTTTACTGGACAGTGTTTTCACTTTTCGACGAATTGCATTAAATTTGGTACACTAACTATAAAATTTGTCAATTATAATTTTGAGTACTGGAGTAAGAGAAAGTTGTGTGAGTGTTTCACACCAGATTTTTTTTTTGTAATAATACATAAATAATTTGTCAGAATGATACATATTTTGCACTATCTTAAGGCATAATATTAGAATCTTGTAATAAATATTTGTATTTTTTTAAACAGTTGTTAGAAGTAAAAAATTTATTTATTACCTTTAAATTTTAATGTGATTTTACAATAATATTGCATTAATATCCTGTTTGATAATGTGATGTATTCAAAATTGCTATTAATTAAAAACATCTGGTGTGAAACACTCACACAACTTTCTCTTACTCCAATTCTCAAAATTATAATTGACAAATTTTATAGCTAGTGTACCAAATTTAATGAAATTCGTCGAAAACTGAAAAAACTGTTCAGTAAAAACGCACTTCCGGTTAACTAATTTTCTTGAAACTCGGAATTTTGGCTATTTCTAATTAATTTGGTTTGGTTTGGGCGATAGAATTGTGTATAAATGAACTATGAGAATATATTGTGCCCTTAAATGAATTTTCCCAGAGAAATGTTTTAAATAAAAGTTGTACATCTTTGTTTGCGTAGCTTATTTCGGAAGTTTCAAGAAAATCGTCGAAGCCATGTTTGAGAAAATCGCAAAAAAGTAAAAAAATTAACTAGTAAAGTGGTACTTCCTTTGGTTGAGGAATTTTGACAGATAACGTACTGTCAGATCCCATGGTGATACCTAAACGGAATATTAAGTTTGAACATTCTACG
The DNA here is from genome assembly GCA_011037195.1 of Triatoma infestans. NCBI lineage: Eukaryota > Metazoa > Arthropoda > Insecta > Hemiptera > Reduviidae > Triatoma > Triatoma infestans. The sequence continues at coordinate 35,422 of JAAEAF010001730.1, forward strand.
GTTTTTCGTTTTTACACATCACAACACATACACATCACACACAGACCATTTGCTAAAAACCACTTTTTTGGCCTCGGGGGACCTCAAAACGGATATTTCCGGTGAAAACTCGATATATAAAATTTGACACGATTACAATACTTAGTAAGAGAAAGTAAAAATACGTGAAGTAAAATACGTATAGCAGTTATTGAAGAATGGAATGAGATTTCTCAAGAGGTTATCCAAAATCTATTCTCTTCAATGCCAAGGAGGCTTGCTGCAGTTATCAGAGCAAGAGTAGGTATCACTAAATACTGTTGAAAAAAATGAAGCAGTGATAATAAATAAGAACCATTTTAATTTTGAATTTTACAGATTTTTTTTTTTTGAGCTTTTATTTTTTATTCTGTGTAATAAATCCAGGTTTTTCTAAAATATATGGTTCCTTTTTTCTTTGGATTAGCGTTCAACAACATGAATCCATAAAAAAAAAAAAATACGAAAATACCTTACAACTTCAAATTATAATATTTTGAAATTTTATGCAATACTTTTGTCTAGCAGTATATTTAATGTTAATAGCATCTAAATAATGTTTTGTCTAGCATCTAAATAACGTTAATTAGAATTTAATATATTTCAAAAAAATAGGATAACCGGAAGAGTGTTTACTTGACCACTTTACTAAATGATTTTTTCACTTTTTCGCGATTTTCTCAAAAATGTCTCCGACGATTTTCTTGAAACATCATATATAAACTAAACATACAAAGATCTCTAACTTTTATTTAAAACATTTCTCTGGGAAAATTCATTTAAGGGCACTTTTGGAGGAGGGGTGGGGTTATATTTTTCTCAAATGCTATCATAGTTGATTGTACAATTCTATCATATGAACAAAATTAATTACAAATAAATAGATGGCCAAAATTCTGAGTTTCAAGAAAATTAGTGAACCGGAAGTGCTCTCTTTTACTGGACAAATTTTTTAGTTTTTCACGAATTTCATTAAATTTGGTACACTAGCTATAAAATTTGTCAATTATAAGTTTGAGAACTGGAGTAAGAGAAAGTTGCGTGAGTGTTTCACACCAGATTTTTTTTTTTTATATATTTTGTTCACGCGTGGGCTCACGCAGGCAACAATATTCGTTTGAATTTTTCTACTTAAAGTACGTGGAAGAAATAAAAAAGTATTTCCGTTGAAAATTTGACATGATAACGGAGTAAAGAGTAAGAGGAAGTAAAAAAAGAAGCGAAATTCAAATAAAATACAAAACTAAACAGAAAAAAAGGAAGGAAGCTCCAGATGTCTGAAAAAAAAATCATTCTAATAAAACTTCCAAGTGATTCATAAAGTCGGCTTTCTTCGGTAATAGTCGGGTTCAGGTTCTCCCCTTTTGGAGAAAGTGTTTTTATTTTTTCCTCCTTCTGTTTGTATGCTATGTTATGTTTAACCTTCATGGCTCAACGAACCATTCACCGGGCAAACATTTTTAGATAAAATAAAATAAAACTTCGTCACAACTACAAGTAGTTCTTCTTTAAGTAGGTGTATACATACATACATCAAAACTACTTTTGCTACAAATGAAATCTTTACATTCGCACAAAGAGGTTTTAGTGGCTTAAATAATACATTATAGTATTTAGAATTTAATGTAAACATTGTTATTCCACCGTTTAATTGTAATTGATTTTACCATTAATTAATATACATTACAATCATTATAGAATTCCAAATTAATAATAAAAAAATAAAAATAAATAAAAAAATAAAAAACTCGATTAGCCGGAAGTATAATTTTACCGAATAGTTTTTGAATTTTGCGAAGATTTGGTAAAGCTAGGAGAGATGACGTGGGTTGTTTGCCACCACGTGGCGTCATGGAAGTTAGTTCAGTAGTAGAGAGATCAGAAGTGAACGTATTGCAAAATTCTTCAGTTATTTTGTGTATTCTTCTGTGTTCTACGAACATTTATACGCATCAGCTATATCTGGTGAATTCCTTAATTTTCATAACGCTTAGTAAAATTGTTTTAATTTTTTATATATTATATTAATTGCAATTAAAATGAAAGATTTCCTGCAGTCGTTAAAGTTGGGCTAGTAGAACATAGTGTTTACCAAGTTTCATGTCGATCAGGCATGTTACCTTCACAGAGGAGAGGTCTCCTACCTATGGTACTTCATCTATCCTACCATAGTAGGAGAGACGGCGAAATATAGTGTATTTGTATTTTGTTTCAGGAATAATTGTTAGAGAATGTCTTTATTTTGAAAAATAACATTTTTTTGGTAGATAATAGTAGTTGATATATGTTTTATAAGCATTACCTCTTTAATATATCTGTATCCTCTTTAATACCTCTACCTCTCTATATAAACCTATCACTTTTATTTGAAACATTTTTCCCCAATAAAAATTCATTTTCGATAGTTTTACAGAATTGTTGAGTTAAATTTAAATACATATATGAAGTTAGTTCTATGTTATATGCACGCCCTTCAGTTCCCTACCGGCATGGGATTGGTAGGTTGGTCACAATTTGTCTCCCCCACCATCTCTATATTTAGATAAGCAAAAATGAACAAATTTGAATTTAAAAAAAAAAAAAATTGTCATTTTTATAATATATAATTGAATTAACTGGAAGCAAGAGAAAATCGTATGAGTGTTTCAAACAAGATTTGTTTACGATTAAACATACTATTAAATTAAACATACAATTAAAAAAAAAAAACAGAAAATTCAGAATATAACTGAAAACAGGTACACCACATCATTACAAAAAATAATAATATTTCATCAGCAAATCAAGTTTTTGTGATGATTTAATGTAATGTAATGTCAACCAGTTTTCAGCCACTTTTTTTTTGTTTTTTGAGTTGTCTGTTTTTTTTTTTTTACATAATACCTATGTTTAATTCAATTACAGAATATAAAATATTCACAAATATTAGGCACAATATTCAATGAGTGAGCGATTGTTATGGTTCTATTATGTACTTGACTACCTATTCAACCATATTTCCGTTTTTATTATAAAATTCGTTTAGGCGTATTGTATAAGTATATAAATAAATAACTAAAACGAAGCACACATTAACAAATACAGTGATGGCCAAATACAATATGGATTAAGAATTTTTTTGTTTTCCGTTAAGAATTTATAATTAACTGAATATGAATAATGGACATCTTCTTAATTACTTATAAAATAAAATTATAATTTGAATCCGCCTTATGGGAAACTTCTCTGACGACTACATTTTGTGGTTATTCAAGCCTAATCAGGAAGACTTAAAGAATAGTATAGGTGTACAGTTTAGCTAAGTTCATAGCAAATCTCTCGGCACTTAAGATTTATCGTTTTACTGAACAAAAGTTCCTAACATTTAATTACAATTTAAAGAAGTTGTAATTTATGTAAATAAACAGAAAAAAAAAAAAAACCTACATCTATATAAAACAAAACATATGTTTGTCTGTTGGTACATTTTCTGTGTTAAAACACTGGAGTGGCTAAAAATGATTTCTAGACAGATATCTCTCATATGGACGGCATTTTTACAAACAATCATTTTACAAAAATCCGCTGTAAAACACTTCCTCTTACTGTTGATAATTAGATAATACAATTATTTATAATAACATTACCAATTTCGTTTAAACTCATTTGTCCCTAACTTAAAGATTGTGGAAAAAACAATGTCCTACTTCAGGCAGGTATATGTTTCCGCATTTGAAATTTAACATGATAAGTTACGCAGAACTACGTAAAATCAAGTTTTTCAAAAAAAAAATATTACAGATAAAGGTGAGAGGTTCCATATCTGTGCAGTTAGCATTCCAAGTTAAAGGAAATAATTATTGTTGTGGTGGTGGATTGTATAGAACTTGATTTGCTCTGTGTAGATTGTTGTAGGGGATTATTGTACTGCGATCTGAAAGATCTATTGTGCGCCCCAGAGCTTTCTCCAAAGCACAGCCGGCCTCCAAGCAGTTGCTCTGTGTAAGTCTGTGTTATCACACTGTCTGACAAACGCATCCTGAAGATGGGCGAACGCCCGAAACCGGTCGATGACCACAAAATGAAGCAGGATAACCACGGAAAATGTCTCTGAAGAAATCATTATAGACGTTTTTAAAAAAAAAAAAAAATTAAATCTCAGATATTTATTCTGTAAAGTACACTTCCGGTTAACAGATTTCCTTTAGACGGTAGAATCATACATTGTACATAAGTGGTGCTTTATAGGGAACCTTAACGCTACTATTCCCACACAACCCAAGCCACAAAAAATCAGTTTCATTACGAAAATGTTTCAAATAAGTGATAAATATTTATATATGCAGGTATATACGAAGTTGAAAAAAATCGTTGGAGCCATTCATGAATGCATTGGAATGGAATTCTACCACCAATGCTTCTAATGTAAATTAATATATACAGTGGCTCAAAGTGAAAATGATACACCAAGTACTAAAATTTTTAAATATATAATAGAAACTTTCAGAAGATGATATGTACAGAAAATATTTGCCTTAAATGACAAATAGTTCTGTTGTATTAGAATACCACCAAAAAAATAATATTAATTGGCTCACCCATATTTATTTATGGTACTATGCTGTTGTAAATAATATTCATAATAATAATAATAATAAAAAATAAAAAAAATAAAAATTGGCAAAAGTATGTATTAATTAGAAGGCAAATAAATTGATTTTAACAGAAATATACTCCAAGTGAAAACGATACAGCTCCATGTATACCATATTACATACACACTGCAGTGACCTTTGTACACTTTATCCTTTTGTTTGACTGTTACTTGTTATTGTTGACTTAGAAAGAGGTATTAGGTTATTTATAGTGAGTTCTGCTGTGCAGTTCAGTGCTTTTTTTTTAAATGGGTGCACATACTCGTACAACATTAAAAGAGCGCGAACTGATAGTTTCTCATTATCAGAAAGGGGGAAGTCAATAAGAGAAATTGCTCAAATGATCCAGAAAAGTTATTCGACGGTGCAACACATTATAGAACGGTACAGAAGATATAAAACGATTCACAAAATAACTAGAGCAAGCCCCCCAAAAAATATTTACGGCTGCTGATGAAAGATGGATTTTACAACAAATTAAGAAATATCCCAAGATTAAGTGCCCCGAAACTTGCTGGTGAAATTAAAAAATATTTGCATAAGAAAGTCCACCCGAAGACAGTAAGGATGATCATTCTAAGAAAAATAAATTTCATGGAAGGGTGGCTAGAAAGAAACCTTTCATCAGTAAAAAAAAAAAAAAAAATCAAAAAGTCAAGAGTGCATTTTGCGGAAGAGTACTCAAAAAAAAAAAAGATTCTACATTCTAGGAGAGAGTTTTATTCACCGACAAATCTAAATTTAACATCTTCGAATCAGATGGCCGTGGTTAGTTGTGAGGAAAGCCAGGAGAAGAATGAAAAAAAAAAAGAATCTTAGGTCCACTGTAAAACGTGGAGGTGGTGGGATAATGGTTTTGGGATTGTATGTCAGCAGCTGGGACAGGTAATTTGCATTTCATTGAAGGAATCATAAACAAGCACAAGTGCAAAGTCATTCTGCGACAAAATTTGAGGGCAAGTACTGAAAAATTAAATATTAAAGACAATTTGGTGTTTTATCAAGACAATGATCCGAAGCACACAGCACATTTAGTCCAAGAATGGTTAACATTCAATTGTCCTACCATTCTAAAAACGTGATAGAGAATCTTTGGGCTAAACTAGAGACAGAAATAAGGAACACGAAATATCATAAAGAAACTCTTCTAAGGGTTTTGCAAGAAAGAAAGGGGATAAAATTTCACCCGACTACACGAAAAAGCTTGTGAATTCCATCCCAAAACGTCTTCATGAAGTAATTGCTAACAAAGGCTTACTTATAAAGTATTAGAGAAAAAAATAATTGTTTTATTTCGATTTTTTATTTAGAAAAAAGACTGTGTATCATTTGCATTTTGACCTAATTTTGCAGTATGTATTTTAATTTGTTGTATATGCTGATATTATAAACGTTTTTTTACTTCTTTGGCTTATTAAAAGTAATTACAATGCTTGAGTATTAATTTATATAATTGCTACTTTCCCCTGCTTAAATAGTAAACATAAATATAAAATTGAAACTGATTTGATTAAATGTATCATTTTCACTTTATGCCACTGTATATATTGAATTGTATATATATTTTACTGCAGTTGTAGTTAAGAGGAAAACTAAATTGCGCGGGAGAGGCATCCCAAGGTCTCACTGGGAATCCAATCGGTAGAAATGTGGCCAGAAAGACAAAATACCTTTTCAATATCTTGGTGAAAAGTAAGCACCACGTTCCACAAATGATTCCAAAAATTTGGAGTCTGTAATTTAGTGCCAATTGTGATGGATGCAAGAAACATAAAAATATATTAATTTATAAATAAATCAAAATTAAGAAAAAGATTGACATTCCCTTGCAAAAGGACAAGCCCAGGTATAATAAGTCCAGTTACTGGTACGGTTCAAGAACAATTATGGCATTGTACTACCCCTTCTCCTCACAGGGGAGGAATTGAAGGAACAAAGAGAAGAGATTCTTTGCAAGACAGACTTGTTCTAAAAATCAAGGTGGAAACATCAGAGCTATACCAGTATTACGTTATAAGAAATTATTATAAGCTATTGTGACATTCAAAATAACTCAATTTCTCTTAGAGAATATATTTAATTTAATCTACCAGTGTGTTCTTAATTATTCTTATTACTTCTATCTCCAACTTACTTACAAGCCCTTTTCACTAAAACGCTCGTGCTACACAACCAGCTACTACAAATACACATCATCACACCAATACATTACACAATCTTGAGATCGGATATCCCCTCTCAGTCTCTTTTTACTTTCCTTATTATTTTTTTTTTTTAATGAGACATGTCTCTGAGAGCTGTCTTATAGTGAGCACAATGCGTCCATCGGTGGCGTAAGAACAGAACGTGTTTAAGAGGGAGGGCTCCATGACTTAGATTAGATTAGTGGAAATTTTAATGTTTACTGTTGTTGTTTCCCCCAAAATCTACCAAAATATCAATTTTCCTGAGAAAAAGGTTTAAAAAAAAAAAATAATAATAATAATATGTATGCATGTGTGTAGATAGGATAGGAAGCTTAATGAAAATCGAGGAGAACGAAAGGAAAAAAAACGATTCAGTAAAATCGCATTTCCGGTTGAGAATTTTTGCCTGAAATCGTCGTGTTCAAAAGGGAATACTAAATTAGGGCTTCCTGCGAGTTTTCGAAACACACATACAATAGCCGAAATTAGCTAAAAAACATTTTACTCAAAAGACTTCGAAACTTGTTGTTCTAATGAAAATTAAATTTCGAAAATAACTGCAATATAAAAGTTTGTTACCAACAACAGTAAATGAAAATAAAAAGGGTTTATGTTATAGTTATTATCTATATACATAAAAGCCCTAAAAATCTGGATATTTAATTTTCTAAAACTATTAATATTTTGACCCAATTTTACATCATCATGGAATAAAAAAATCATGTTACATATGAAAGAGAAACTGTAAAAACATAATCATATTCAATATTCTCTTATCTTTTATTTATTATTTTGCATTGTTTGTGCGTACATCTGTTGTTAGTGTTTATTCTGGCTGACTATTATAGCCCAGGTCATTCACTGGATCAGCTATTGTTTGAATAAATAAATCATCTAAAGAACCCCATTTGGTTCTTTTATTTTTTTCTTTTATTTACCTTTATTATTTTTTTTTTTTATATAAATCTTTTAATATCAACTGTCCAACATTAACGGGCGAAAAGAAATAACAAATCTGGTGGAAATATTAACACGATTTTCTCCAATATATTAAAAATGTAATTTCCAGTAGAAATCCTTAACAATTTTTTGGCTATACCAAAAAAAATCCTCTTAAAATAAACGTTTTCTACTATAAAAGTAATAATTTGAATATATCACACTAATGCAGATTTCGGGCAAAATTTATCAACCAGGAAGGAAGTCCAACTTTTTTCTTTTTTTTTTTTTTTTAATTTTTCGAGGTACCTTGAAAGATTTTCTTTCTTTACTATTTCTATATATAATATGTTAGATGTTTAATATGTTTGTACGTTATAGAATTTTAGATTTGAAGAATCGGACATACAATTTCACAGAATAGATTTTTTAAGCTTTATAATTAATTGACATTACCAACTGAATAGATATATAAACCTATAACATTTATTTAAAACATTTATCTCATCAAAAATTAATTTTAGATAAGTTCTGTGGAATTTAATAGCGTTAAATTATCAAAAAATGTTACATGGGTTTCGTTCAATATTTTGGTGCTCTCTCTTCTCGACTATAATGTAATCACTTCTTTTACATGCCTGGATAAGTAGTACCTGTCCCTATTACACCATCTCTATATTACTTATATTAGGACAAAAGAGTGAAATTTAAAGTTGATAGAACATTTGGAATTTAATATATTTAATTCTATTAACAGCAGGATGAGGAAGTCGTGAAAATGTTGAATATGAGATTTTTACTGTCTCTTCCTCTGTAAGGAAAAGTACGAGGCATGTCCAGTAAGTAAGTGTACTGAGGCTCTCACCGCCGGAGGGATTTTGTTTTCGACATGTTGGCTGCACTGTCATGTAGCCTGATTCCTCCCCTCCGCAACGAGACCGGTTCGAAGTCAGTACGTTGAGAACTGTCGACGCGACAATACGTTTCGTGAAAAATGTCAATCCAATCTCCCGCCAAGTGTGAAATACGCGGCGTCATTGGATATATAAGCTATGAATCTTGTACGAGTGTGTTCAAGTGGTGTTACGAGTTTAAAAACGGTCGCACATCTGTGCATGATGATTAGAGAAGCGGAAGACTTTCAATTGTGACTGACGAAATTGTGGAACAAAAAACGAAAATGTACTCCGTGACGATCGCAGATTGACTGTGGATGAACTTTCTGCGATGTTTCCGCAAATCTCCACGATCTCTGCTACACGAAACCATCACAGAAACCCTCGGATATCGGAAACTGTCCGCGAGGTGGGTCCCAAAACAGCTGACAGACCAACACAAGTTGAATCGAGTGGAGGCCGGGCAAGAGTTTTTGAGACGCTACAAACTCCATGGAAATGAATTTCTCCGCTCCATCATTACTGGAGATGAAACTTGGGTTGCATACTACACACCTGAAACCAAAAGGCAGTCTCAACAGTGGCGTTACAGCTCTTCACCCTCCGCCAAAATGTTCAAAACCACAATTTCAGCCAAGAAAATCATGGCATCCGTGTTTTGGTACTGTCAAGGCATAATTTTAATTGAATATATGCCTCAAGGGGAGACCATCAACTCTGCAAGATACTGTGAGACCCTAAAAAAATTGCGGAGGGCGATTCAGAACAAAAGGAGAGGCATGCTGACAAAGGGAGTCTGCCTGCTGCACGACAATGCCAGACCACACACGGCCAACGCCACGAAGGAACTGCTTGCCTCGTTTAAATGGGATGTCCTGAACCATCCCGCGCATTCCCCTGACCTAGCACCTTCAGATTACTATATCTTTACCTCCCTGAAGCTGCACATGGGTGGAAAAAGGTTTTCAACCGACGAGGAGGTGAAGGGGGAGGTGGAGAAGTGTACGAAGGGGTTGGCGGGAAACTACTTCAGGAAGGCATAAAAAAATTAATACCCCGGTTCACCACCTGCATTGAGAGGAATAGTGACTATGTCGAAAAATAGCTTACATATGTACATTAATGTATAACCAGGTAATTTTTTTGTTCAAATAAAAATTTTTGTAACCTACAAGAATTCAGTACAGTTACTTACTGGACATGCCTCGTATTGCGGTCGTGCCAGATTTTCGAAATTGAGTTTTCACCGGAAATACGAGGTCGGAAATCATATGTATATGCTTTGAGGTCCACTGAGAACGAAAAAAAGTTTTTAGCGAATAGTCTACTGTATGTACGTATGTACATGTGTGTTAACAGAATATCTCAAGTATAAAAAGTTGCAAGAAGCTCAAACTTGGTATTCCTTTTACAATATTACCACCACATCAAACACAAAAGATTTCGAGCAAAATCCATCACCTAAAGTACGACTTTATTGTTTTCCGTGATTTTTTTTTTTTTAAACGGCTCTAACGATTTTCTATAAACTTCGTATATTATCTACAGATTTAAATATCTATCATTTTATTTTGAAACATTTTTCTGAAAAAAATTGATTTTGGAGATAGATGTATGGGGGTTCTCTTGTCAGTTATAGTTTAAATTTAAATTTGAACAAACTTTCTTAGGTTTGATATCAAATGCCACACATAAGACCACTGAGGTATTCAAGTAAAATCCCCACCACCATTCTTAAGACCAGCCCAGCTCTAAACATTGTAATGTTAAAGAAAATTTCTTCAATAAATTTTATTAATTAAAGTCAGTGTAATTAATCGTGTAATTATTTCTCAACATATTTTTTTCTTGATGTAATTTATATAAAAATATTAAATATTTATAGTATCTATTCATCGAAACCTGGGTAAAAATTGATTTTCATTAAATCTCAATAACTTCTCATATTTCACAGAGTTCACATACTACCAACAGCTGATAAACGATTTAACAGTTTAATCATTATGTTGGAACATGAATTATTAAGAGGTCGGTCTGTATTTAACTGTTATATATATAATATGTAGACTAATCAGATTCTGCGTATGTCTTAGTTGAGACATATGAATTATGTAGTACACAATAGATGAGTAGAACATGATGTGATGTTTAAAAACAAGAAAACACCACATCTATATTCACAAACACATACACACACACACATGTATATATATAACTAAATACACAAAAACCAATAAGAACACTTCAAAACATGTTTTAAATTTGAAATAATATTTAATATTATTATTATTATTATTATTATTGGTCTATTGGGATGGACCAAGAGTACTACACGCTATCCAAAGCGCCACTAAGAAAAACAACCACAAACCGGGTCTAACCCATCTAAGATTCATCGCCGTTCGAACAAATCGGACCATAATAACCTAAAAAGGGAAATAGCCTAAGCTTTCCACAGACATCCCTCTCACGACCTAAGACCCCGGCATTTTCAAGTTTCGAACCTAATTTCATCTCAACCCCTACAATATGCCATAATATGGCATATTTCACAAACTATACAAAAAGTGGTCAGGCATGAGCCAAAAATGGCATCTATCCAAAAAAATGTCTGAGAGACAGGTACGTGAAAGGACACAGCAACATTCTCACTAATAACCCTGACGAAAACTCCAATGAGCATCACGACTATCCGACAACCCAATGAGCTCATTCAAGACTGGAAGCTTGACAATATGCCTGAAGACACGCAAACGCTGGCTCAGAACCAATACTCTTCTAGTCTTCCAATATTTACTCTTACAAAATGAAAATTTGGTGTAAAACACTTACACTACATTATTTTACACCTATTAATAAAATTAACTATATAAAATGGCTATGGTCTCTGCAGTCAAGGCAAAAAAAAAAAAAAGAAATATGTTTAAACGTCAAATTTCCCAACATCATTCATATTGGGGTTGAAGAACTGATTACATTGTAAATCAGAAGACACCATCAACAAAGATGAACCAACCCCGTATTTATAACATTTAAAATGGAAACGCCACAAATTCCTCACAACAATCAATAAATCAATTTTTTTTTTTGGAATAAATGTTTCTGCTAAGCAGTTATTATCATTTCAAATTTAAAAAAGGAAATCGTTGTAGCCATTTTTGATAAAATTCTAAAAAAGCTCAAAAGAACTATTCTGTAAAAATCGCACTTCCGGTTAACTTTCTTTCAAGTTTGGAATTCTATCAATGATTCTATAATATTTTAATATTATATATATAACACCTTGCATTATAACTACATTACAAAAAGGTAAAAGCTACTGTTTCCCCAGAACCCCTCAAAAAAAATATATATATTTTCCCTAGAAAGTGTTGACATTATGAGGTACGAAATTTGAAGAAAAATTACGAAAGAATCGCGCAAGAAAAAAAAAATTCAATAAAGAAAAAAGTCGCACTTCCGGTTGAGATTTTGCCCGAAATCTTAGTGTCAGATATGATAGGAGTCTCAGCCTAGATTTTTCGTTTCTTAAATATTTTGTTCGTCCACGCATACATATAGAACTTTCGGTATTTAAAAAAAAAAAAAAAAAAAAAAATAATTGACAAATGTTATAGTTTGTGTACCAAATATAACGAAATTCGTCGAAAAATGAAAAAAAACTTTTCAGTAAAAACGCACTTCCGGTTTACTAATTTTCGTAAAACTTGTAATTTTTGGCCATCTATTTATTTCTAATTAATTTTATTTGGATGATAGAATTGTATAATCAACTATGATACCACTTTAGATGAAGCTGTAACCCCACACCTCCCCTAAAAGTGCCCTTAAATGAATTTTCCCAGAGAAATGTTTTAAATAAAAGATGTAGATCTTTGCATGTTTAGTTTATATATGAAGTTTTAAGAAAATCGTCGCAGTCATTTTTGAGAAAATCGCGAAAAAGTGAAAAAATCATTTAGTAAAGTAGTAAAGTAAACGTACTTCCGGTTATCCGATTTTTATGAAACTCGGAATTTCAACAACATATTCAATTCTAATTAACATTATTTAGATGATAGAATTGTCTATAAACTGAAATACAGTTAATATGTAAACCTAATCCCACCCCACCCCCAGAAGTGCCATTAAATGAATTTTCCCGGAGAAATGATTCAAATAAAAGTTGTAGCTCTTTGTATGTGTAGTTAATATACGAGTTTAAAGAAAATCGTCGGAGCCATTTTTGAGAAAATCGCAAAAACGTAAAAAAAAAACAACTAGAAAGTGGTACTTCTTATATAAATTATAGGAATTTTGACAGATAACGGACCGTCCGATCCCATGGTGATACTTGAACGTAATATCTAGATTCAACTTTCTACGGTTTTTCGTTTTTGAGCTATTCTGTTCACATACATAAACATACGCATATATATAATACGCAGTCCCAAGTATCGGTTTCTCTTGAATAGCCTGCGTTTGGCCGCTGAAGTCTGCCGACGGAACATCCGCATAGACAACTTGTACCCTATTCAGAAATGCCTCGTCCATTAATGGTTCATTATTCGATATTATAATGATTAATTCAGAATATTGAACAATTCTATCTAAAGTATACTTTTTCCTTAATGCAAAATTTTCTCCAGCCAGTAATTGTTTTAATTTTCCGTAAGGATAATTGGTAATATCAAATTCATCGAAAATTATGACTTTAGTATTATCTTTTAGAGTTTCTAAGAAATAGTCACCGTAACCGGCGTAAGTAATTAGATGAGAAACATCACGACATATATATATATATATATGCAAGTGCTAAAAACCACTTTTTTGAACTCAGGGGACCTCAAAACGGATATTTCCGGTGAAAACTCGATATCTTACTAGGAGTAAGAGAAAGTAAAAAAAAAAGTCTGATAAAAACTCGTGGACTAATAAAAAAAAAAAAAAATCTCAAACTTTTATTTTTTAATAATTAGTTAAAAATAGATGATATGACATAATTAATAATTTTCAGCTATGTAATTAAATGTTGTGGTAGCCAATGGAGATAAAGTTAGTTATATATTCCGCTCTAGAAGTAACACTACTACTGTAGGGAAATGACAGAAGGCAGATTTAACATTCATCAGGAAACTGGAATACAAGCAGAAGTTTACTTATTAACTTTGAAAGGAATAGAAAACCAGATAACAGAAACAGGTGATGGATCTTTCTGTCAATTTAATGCCCATCTAATAATTCTAAATAGTAGTATTCTAACTTAATACAAGATAAAGTTTCTAATCTACACTTACACGACTTTTCTCTTACTGCAGTTAATAAGTTATAAAATAGACAAGTTTTCTTTGAACTTGGATATTTTTACTTAGTCTAAAGTGGGGGAAACATGTATCTATTATGGTGATGTTCTTACACTCAAGTCCAAAAGAGAGCACTAATAACATTAACATTTGGTGGAAATTTACCGCAATAGATTCCTCAGAAATCCCCTAAAAAAATTCATGTTTCCCGCAAAATGTTACAAACGAAAGTGATAGGTTTTTTTATCTGTGCAGTGAGCATTCCAAGTTTAAAAAAACCCTCTGGCGGTTTTAGAGAAAGTTAAAAAAACTAAAAAACTAATTATTGTGTAAAGTCGTACTTTCAGTTAACCAATTTTTTTTCAATTTGGCATTCTCGGAACACATTTATTGCCACTTTATATTATTACATAGGTGATATGATCATTGACTATATTGAGATTGTACCTTCCTTAGAGGAGCTTCCTGCTTCCTGCTCGCCTAATTTTCAAAAACAATTCTCTTGTAAAAGTGCTTCAAATAAATATCACAAGAAGTTATAGGAAGTTTCAAGAAAATCGTCGGAGCCATTTTTCAGAAAATCGCGAAAAAGTGAAAAAAAATCATTTAGTAAAATAGTATAAAGAAACGCACTTCCGGTTATCCGATTTTTTTTTTTAAAACTCGGGATTTCAACAACATATTTAATTCTAATTAAACATTATTTAGATGATAGAATTGTTTAATAAACTGAAATAGCACTTTAGAGGAAAACTTAAGCCCACCCCTTCTCCAAAACTGCCCTTAAATGAATTTTCCCGGAGAAATGTTTCAAATAAAAGTTTTAGCTCTTTGTATGTGTAGTTGATATGACAAGTTTAAAGAAAACCGTCGGAGCCATTTTTGAAAAAAAAAAATAAACAAGTGAAGTGGTACTTCCGGTTGAGAAATTTTGACAGGCGACCCACCGTCTGATGCCATGGTGATACCTAAAAGGAATATCAAGTTTCAACTTTCTACGGTTTTTCGTTTTTGAGCTATGCTGTTCACAAAAACACATACACACACAGACCATTTGCAAAAAACCACTTACTCCGGGGACATCAAAACGGATATTTCCGGTGAAAACTCGATAACGAAAAATTGACACGATTACAATACTTCCTCTTACTAGGAGAAGAGAAAGTAAAAAAATTGGGGTCATTTTCAAGAAAATCGCAATAAAACGGAAAATTCATTCAGTATAGCGAAACTCGAATTTCGAAGATAGGGAAAGGAATAGCTAAGTGGTTAGCGTACTGGACTCCCATGCGGAGGAGGACCCGGGTTCGAGCCCGGCTGTGCTACCCTTAGATTTTTTTCTTCCTCACTGTCCGGTGATGGACAGTGGTGTCTGTAACAAGAGAACACTGTTGGAGGCCGGCAGTGCACTGAGAAGGCTCTGGGCGCCAATGACCAAAGATGGCGACGCGCCTTAAATTAAAAACAAAAAAATCGAAGATCGCAATACTTCCTCGTAAGGAAGAAGTAAAAAAGCTGTTCTCCCTGGTCAATATTCTTTGATGTGTCAGAGAGCGGCAATGAGAAATAAGCTATATTAATAATAAGTTGGCATTCAATAATATATATTTCGGAGAAAACTACAATCTTGAAAATTATATAATTGAAAATACTTTCTTTTATAACAGCAGAAGGAAAAATGAAAAAAGAATATTGTATTTAAGTAAAATTTTATTTAAAAAATAATTCGCCGAAAATATCATTAAGCTAAGAAATACCAAAGGAAGTTTCTCTTGAAAGTTGTTTTAATTTAATTTACTTTATCGAGAAGTGCTGTTCAAGTACGGGTCGAACATCAAGTTAAAACAGAAATAAACTTTAGAAAAAAAATAAAAAAATGAAAGACATTTTAAAAAGAGAGATAAGACCAAGATAAAGAGATACATTTAGGACAAGTAAACAGAGCATACTGGCGGCGCATAAGGGCCCAACATCACAAGGGAATGAACCCACCAACTGATACGAGTGGTAAAAAAGTACTACTTAAAAGAGGAACAACCCATTCATAGAATGAAGCTGCTGCTGGTACAACATTCCACCATAAAGAACCTAGTATTAATAATTTAATACATAAATAATAACACTTAAAAAGAATCTCTTATAATAATTAATCAAATTAGATTTAATTTATTTTATTTATAGGAAGCTGGCAGGAAAAACTTTATGTGAAAAATACAATTAAAGAGAAAGTTTATTTTTTAATTCGTAGAATCCATTTTTAAATTAAGGTCACTAGCAGAATAAAAAAAAATAAATTTCCACAAGTTTGAGTTTGATATAGATTATTTTAATAAATATATAATTCTTATCTAGTAAACAATGGTATTAAACAAAATTAAATAAATAAATAATGGTTATTGATCCGAGTGCATTCTTTTTGTTAAGTAATTTTATTTAAACTTTTTAATCCTCTATGAATTTTTTATGATTTTTTTTTATTTATTAATTTTCACAAACATTCACAAATTTCTAAAAACCATTTTTCCTGGACACAGGTGATCGATCCAAAACGGGTATTTCCTGTGAAAATGGTATAGCAATATTTATTGGTGAATGTTCATTTTTTTTTTTTTTAACAATAACAGTTTGAATTAAAAATGGGTTACACACTACTAAAAAGATCCCCCCCCCCAAAGATCAAATAATAATTAATTCAAATACATATTATGATTTTTGACAATAATATTAAGGCAACTGATTCGACTGTCTCCGTAAACGTTCGGCACCCATTCGGGATTGAAATGTACCATTCATTCACCCCCCACTCAATAATTTTAATAATGTACGCACGCCCCACTCCAATCACCCCCACCAAACAAGCCGTATGACAGATGTTACACTATTTATCAAATCACCCTCCGATAAAACATTTTCTATGTTAAAATCTGGTTAAAATGTTCATAAGACTTTGTCTTATTATAATTCTCTAACGATAGAGAAATTCTCTTGGAAATCGAAATTTGTGGTAATTTGTATAGTAATTTTTAATAAAATTATTCTTAAATCCGATTATATAATAGAATGTGTCAAAAATGAATTTTCGTGGCCTCTTTTTGAAATTATTATAGTTGCAATACCAAGTTTATCAAATGTAGCCGATTTTCATAAAATGGGAGAAAAAAATAATATTTTTTGATGCTTTATTAATGCAATTAATAATAGCGCAATGGTATTTTCAAAACAGCACTTTAAAAGATAGCCTGAGGACACGATTTTGTTGGGATATCCTTTGGAAGGATGTGGATTGGCACCCCGGCATGAATGGAAATGACTGACATGGTCGCATGAATGTGATATTTTTTATTGTAAATAGGCAGAATTGTAATTTAGGTTAGATTTTTTAATGTGATGGAGGAATAGCGTAAGTTCTCCTCCACAACTTTTTAATTGGAAAGTTGTAACATTTATAGGCATGAATATATTTATTTGGAAAAATGTTTATAAATATGAATCTGATTCTTGGCATAAAGCATGACGTTTTTTTAATCGCAGGATTAAGCACTAAATGAGTATTTGGTTAACTCAGTTACTTTAATTAAGAGTGTGGTAAAGTATGAAAGGCTGTTCAATTTTAGCTTCCTTCTAAAGTGTCAATTCAGTATAATAATTGGTTCTATAATCTATACGATAAAATTAAGTTATTTTAAAAGCATATTGCTAGAATTCCAATTTAGAAGAAAATCGGTCAGCCGGTTAGGTCAACTCTACACGGAATAGGTTTCTGAGTTGTTTGTATTTTCTTGGTAATAGCAGCAATGATTTTCTTTAAACTTAGAAAGTTAACTGCAAAAATATGAAAATATTAATTTTATTTCAAACATTTTGAGGGCAAAATTGATTTTTGGAAATTTTGAGGAAACTGGACGTTACATTTCAAATGTTTTGGGGATTTGTTACTGCATTTGTAGAAACCGGTTTTCTACAAATCTGGAATTCTAGCAATATTTCTAATGGGTATTAATATTATAATTGGTGGCAGTAACATACAATGTATTGAAGTGGTACTTTAGAGTAAAGCATTACTTCTCAACCCTACGAAAATCTTTCCCGAGAAAATGTTTGAAATAAATGTGATAAGTATTTATGTGTATAGATAGTATAAAAAGTTGAAAAAAAAAAAAAAAAGTCGCGAAAACCTGAAACAAAGTAGTTTTGCACTTCAGGTTGATGGACTTTGCTCGACACCTTCATGTCGATGAGATGGTAAAACCCTAAACGGAAGATCGAGTTTGAGCTTTCTGCGATATTCAGCTTTTCTTTTTTTTTTTGTAGATATTTTGTTCACACACACAGAATCATTCCTTAAAAACATTTTTTTCGTATTTTGTAGACTTTGAACTTTTGTAACTTTGAAAATTTGACGTAATCGCAATACTTGGGAAGTAAAGGGAAAAGAAAATTGTGGACAAAAATCCATAGTTATTGCATGGTTTTAAATAAATAAATAACAAAATTATATGAATGAGATTAAGGTTGGTGACAGGTCAGTGATGTGGTGCTATGGAACAATATGAGGACAACAAAACTAGTGGATAGCAATGGGAAGGCGGTGTCGCCGGCAGGGGTGAACAAGTGGGAGGGAAAGTATAGAGTATAAGAAAGATAAGGAGTAACGAACGCTTCACTGTGAGTTGGTTGCTATGGTAACAACCGGGTCCCGAGGACAACAACCCCGATGAATACCCTGGGACAAACCAACGGGCCCACAGCAGTAAGCACACAGAGCTATACACACTGTTTGGTATTACCAACACTTACAACTCGACCTGCTTCCTTGTCACTTCATATATACTCTATCCCGGTGTGTTATTTGAGAGATGTGGAATGAGAAAGTTTTACGGAAATGAAACCACTCCCTTCCAGTATTTATTGGAAATAAAACCAACCGTGCGTTTTATAAACATACTTACTCAATATTGTACTTATATATTATAAGTTCGTACTTATTTATTATTATTAGTTCGTGACCCCCGCGATGGTAAGTTTGCACTATACCTATTAAAGACATACTTTTATTAGAATAACAATAAAGAAATCTTTGAAAAACACATAAAATAATCATTAAAAATTTACAATGAAACACTTTCTCTTACTGCAATTCTCACACTTTAACTGAAAAATGTTTACTTTCTCTTACAGCTATACTAGGAAATTTTTTCAAATTAAGTATTTTCAGCAAATACATGTTCTGAGATCCCCTGATTATGAAAAAAACGATTTTAGCGAATGGTCTGTGTGTGTGTGAACAAAATATCTATTATTTATTTATTACTACCGCAACTGGCAAGGAAGTTTTCGAGCAAAATCCAATTTACTACAAAATGCGACTTTACTGATTTTTTTCTTTCAACAGTTTTATACGATTTTCTCGAAATCGACTACACTACTATTTCGCTTTAGACTTCGTTATACTATGTACACATATAAATACCTATCACTTTTATTTGAAACATTTTCCAGGGGTTTTAAAGTAACGCTAATATATTACTTAACGCTTAGTCAAACTGAGTTGGCTTATTCCAGACTTCGTGGTGCATTTGCTCTACCTAAATTATACTCCTTGGGTTAAGAGAAGTAATCCTTGGGTTCATTATGTAATAACACCCATATGACGGAGGATGTCTTTAACTGGAAAGAGAAAAATGTTGGTCCAAGAGTTTCATTAGTTTATAGACAAAGCACTAACAAAGTTAGACTTAACATAAGTTGCGCTAACATAAGTTAAAGATGGCGGGGGGGGGGGATAAGATGGTTAGCACAGGTCGATTTTTTTTATTTATTTATTTAAGGCGTGTCAACATCTCAGTTGAAGGCGTATCAGAGCCTTCTCAGTGCACTGCCGGCCTCAGGACAGTGTTCTCTCGTTACAGACAACATCTGTCTATCACTGCGGACGGTGAGCAGTAGAGGCTCCTAAAAAGAAAAAAATCTAAGGGTAGCGCACAGCTGGACTCGACTCGAAACCGGGTCCTCCGCGTGGGAGTCCCGCAAGCTAACCACTTAGCTATTCCCTTCCCTGCCAAGTTTAATTAAAAATCATTGTACTATCCTTTTTCGAAAAAAATTCCAAAAAACTCAAAAACACATTTCGGTTAACCAACTTTTTTGAAATTTGCAGGTAAACTATTAAATATGCAACTATTTAACTTAATTTCTATATGGTGGGAAACCATACACTACACAGAAATGGTACTTCAGAGCAAAGCATAACGTTGCTGCTCACCCAGAAATCCAACCCCCCCCCGCCCCCAAGATTTCCCGGGAAAAATATTTCAAAATAAAAGTTATAGGCATTTATTTGTGCGATAGTACACGAAGTTTATGAAAAACTTTGGAGCCATTTTTGAGAAAATTGCGAAAAAATCAACAATTTACTATTCAATAAAGTTCATCATGTTAATGGACTTTGATTGAAACCTTACTGTCAGATAAGGTGTCATATACGAGGTGTGTAAATTAAGTAATGAGACTGATTTTCTAGTGTACGATCTTGCAACACTGGAGACGCGGCGCATGTGTGGTTGGGCAAGTAAACATCTGATACACGTCCAGTGCAAATTTGAAAATGCTAGAGTTGTTGCACTGTCCGTAGTGACTTTTTTTGTGAGCAAGGTTTTTTCAGTGCGTTTTAAAAATGAGTGACATCAATTACGAGCAACGTTGTGCTATCAGGTTTTGCTTCAGACTTGGGCACAGTGCAACGGAAACGTTTGAAAAACTGTGCCAGGCCTATGGAGACAATGTTTTGTCGAGAGCACAGGTTTTTAGGTGGTTTAAGTCGTTTGCAGAAGGAAGGGAATCAATTGAAGACGAGCCTCGCAGCGGAAGGCCTTCATCTTCAAGAACCGACGAAAATGTTGGCAGAATCCGCGATCTCGTGCGTTCAGATCGTCGTTTGACAGTCCGAATGATCGGCGAAGAGTTGAATTTGACTCACACAACCGTTCATCAAATTTTGACTAATGAATTGGGGATGAGAAAAATTTGTGGTTCCGAAAAATCTTTCACAAGAGCAAAAAAACATCAGAAAGGAAAGGAGCCTTGACTTTTTGGGAGCAATTGAAAACGATCCCAACTTTTTGGAACGTGTTATTACAGGAGACGAGTCTTGGGTGTTTGAGTATGACCCAGAAACTAAGCGTCAGAGCATGCAGTGGCACACTTCAACCTCTCCAAGGCCAAAAAAAAGCAGGAATGAGCAAGTCAAAAATCAAGTGCATGCTGATTTGCTTTTTTGATAGCCAAGGGAATCGTTCATAAAGAATTTGTGCCTCAATGCCAAATGCTAACCCAACATTTTTACCGAGAAGTTCTTGAGAGTCTTCGAAAAAGACTCATCCGTGTGAGACTAAACATCAAAAACAAGTGGGTGTTGCATCACGACAATGCGATTTCTATTAATGAGTATTTGGCCAGTAATAACATTCCTGTTGCCTTCGTTCGCATTAGAGTTATTTTTTGTTTCGCCGGAAAAATGGTAAATGTTACAATACAGCAACGAATTGTAAAATTTCACGTGAAACTTGGAAAAAACGCTACTGAAACTTATAATTTATTGAAAGAAGTGTATGGCATCAATGTTTATAAGCGTTTATCGTGTTTTTGAGAGGTTTAAGCGTTTTCAAGATGGCCGAGAAGACATTGAAGATGATTCACGCCCGGGTCGCCCTTCCACGCCAAAAACGGATGACAATATCGAAACAATCGGTAATCTGGTTCCATCTGACCTTCGGTTAAGTATTAGTGCGATTGTTGAAACTGTAGGAATTGACAAAGAATGTGTACGGTAAATTTTACATAACAATTTTAACATGATAAAAAGTGTGTGCCAAAATGGTGCCTAAAATTCTCACGTTTGAACAAGAAGCTCGCAAAAATCTTTGTACTGACACTTTAAATGCCATTGAAAATGACCCAAACTTATTGAAAAGGATAATAACATGTGACGAATCGTGGTTTTTTTTATTTATGTTCCCGAAACGAAGCGCCAATCCATGCACTGGAAGAGCCTCAACTTCACCGCCAAAAAAGCTCGAATGAGCAAATCAAAATTCAAAACAATGATGATTGTTTTTTCGATATTCATGGAATTGTGTACCTTCACTGGGTTCCTGAAGGTCAAACTATTAATGAACTTTACTACATTCACGTCCTTGCTGAATTCCGTGAAAGAATAAGAAAAAAACAACCCGAATTGTGAAAACACAAGTCATGGGTTCTCCACCAAGACATCATTCCGCAATGTCTGTCAAGAGGTTTCTAGCCAAGTACAGCATCCCAGTGTTAAGACCATCCGCCTTTTATACGTCGGATCTTGCACCGTGCGACTTCTATCTGTTTCCTAAGGTGAAATCTGCATTAAAAGGAACAAGATTTGAGTCTGTTGAAGCTGTGAAAGAGAAAGCGGCACGCGTCCTAACAGAAGGAACTGACAGAAGAAGACTTGCAGCAATGTTTGAAACAATGGAAGATTTGCATGGAGCGTTGTAGGGATAGAGAAGGGGTGTATATTGAAGATGATAATAAGTAAATATGTATGAAATCAAAATAAAATGTTTTACAGCGTCAGTCTCGTTATTTAATAGCCACACCTCGTATATATAAACCACTCATGGGACCACAAAACTTGAATTTTTGGAAGAAAAAAATTGAAAATTTGACCCTACGCAATATGTACTCAAAAAATAAATCGATAAAGCAAGAGATTATAATTATTGCAATAAAAAAAAAACAAATATTTGTAATATAATCAATTAATATTTTACTATTTACAATTAACGATATTATCAAACAAGTTAGAAGATGATAATTACACTGAAATGTTAAATAATAGACTTTTTATCTAATCTCTATTTTTTTTATTATGTTCAGAATATTACTTTTTCAATATAGTCATCCACACAAGCAGGCATTATAGCAGTATTAACAATTTTAAGAGGTAATAATATTCAATATGATTTTATTGTATTTGTAATAAAATGTTATAAAAAAAAAAAACTTTGGTACTTTGTGGTTAAATATCATCAGTTTGATTATAAGTAATAACATACTAATCTTGCAAGAGTATATTATGGCCTAATAGTGCTCTCTAAAATCACTGAACGAACTACAAATAACATTTGAAAATTAACGCTATAAATTTCGCACAACTATCCCAAATAACGTTTTTTTGTTGTTTTTTTCAGAAAAATGTTTCAAATAAAAGTGATAGGTATTTATGTGTGTAGATAGTATATGAAATTTAAAGAAAATAGCGGGGAGCCGTTTTCAAGAAAATCACAAAAGACAAAAAAAAATGTTTAGTAAAGTGCCACTTCCGGTTGATAGAGATAGATTTTGCCCGAAACCTTCCTGTCTGATGCAGTGGTATAGAACCTAAACAGAAAACTAAGTTTGAGCTACCTACGGACATTTCGTTTTTAAAATAATCTGTTAACACACATATACAACCACTGTCTGTGAAAACATTTTTTTCGTATTCTGCATTTCAAATACGACGAAACATGCATTTCTGAAAATCTGCCACGATCGCAATACTTCTTCTTACTAAAGGAATAAGAAAAATAATAAAGACTATTGTTACAAAGAAGAAAACAAAAAAAAAAACGAAAAAAGTACCGCATAGTTAAGTTGCTCTGACTTGCCTGTAAGTGGATGTACAGCGAAGTACAGCGATAGGATCAAATTTTAGAAGTTCTGTAGGAACTGCAACGTTAGGCCTTTCCACTACTGTACCACATCAGTACAATGTGTGGTTTTAAACATTTATATAATAATATAGATTAGAAGAATAAATAGAATTCCTTTATTTAAAAACATTCTCGAGGAAAATAAACAGTCTGTTTATAAAAAAAAAAAAAACAAAGATTTCCTAAAGATATTTATAATTTATTACCAACCAGAATGTAAGAAATACATAAAAAATTGTTAAAAATTAATAAATAAAACCTACGTTATTGTAATTTCAAGGCGGAAAAAAAAAATGTAATTTTAATTTTAATTGACTATGCTTTTATAAACTTTGCAAACCGATTTTGTATTTAAAAATACAATAGTAAAGTTGGCCATGTACACAGTTTGGCTATGACCTTGCCACACGGGTTTCGGTCATTACCTGCTGGTAATAAAGTGGATAAAGAGAAGGGAAAAAACTTAGTTTCCACATGATATGAACACCTGTCTACTACCAGCATGTTATATATATATATATATATATATACTCAACCTGCATACAGCTCTCTATTAAATTCAAGTCAGGATTTTCCTCTTTTATCGTTTCTTTTAATAATGAATTTATTTTTTTATTTTCTCTTAGTCTCTGTAAGAGGAAGTGTTGTGATCCACACAATTTTACGAAATTTAAGAGAACTAAAAACTCAATATATATATATTCAAAAAAACAAAAAATTCCACAAAAAAGTTTGTATCAAGCGGAATGCGATAATACTGAGTAATTTTTACTTAAAAAATAAATAAAAAAAAAAATACAAGAAATTTCCAACTTGATATTCCGTTTGGTTAACCACAATAAGATTCCGACAAGAAATTAGATTGTCAAAAATTCTTCAACTAATCGTATAATTTTTTGGTGGACCCATTTTTCAATTCTGTGTGATTTTCATAAAACTTTGTGTATACATGTATATTACAAACATCAGTGTCAATGAATTTTATTTTTCAATAAAATTTTGCCGGGAAAATTCATTCATAAATGTGAACCATAGTGAGGTTTATAGGAGGGGGGAGCTTATACTTTTCTTTAAAATGATATTTTATTTTATTATACGATTTATCAAATAATATTAATCAGGATTAAATGTGTTGCCAAAATTCCGTGTTTGCAAAAAAAAAAATCTGTTGACCGGAAGTGGACTTTAGACACATCCGGATGGTTTCATTAAACTTGGTATGCTAGCTAACTTAAACACTTTTCAATAGAGATATTTTCCGTGATATAGACTGCTTCTTTCGATGGTCATCGACCGTTTTCGGGCATTCGCCCATCATCAGGATATTATAGTCAAAACAGTGTGATAGCCTGCTCTGTGCAAGTCTATATTATCACACTGTTTTGACCAAAATATCCTGATGATGGGCGAACGCCCTAAAAACTGGTCGATGACCACCAAAATAAGCCGGCTATCATGGAAAATATCTTTGATGTTTTCCAGGTCTGCGGAACCAACCACAACCACAACAATTACACACTTTTTTTTGTAACTTTCTTCTGAGAAAATTGACTTTGGATTTGCGGGGTACTGAGGGAGCTGGCAAATCACGTTTTCCTTAAAAAAAAGTATTTTTATTAAGTTCAAAGATTCTTCCTGATATAATATTGCAGACAAGTAATTATTTAGTAATATGCCCTGTATCAAAATATAGGAGATATATTAATAAAGAGGTAATGCTTATAAAACATGTGTCAACTACTATTATCTGCAAAAAAAATGTTATTTTTCAAAATAAAGACATTCTCATTTATTCCAGAAACAAAATACAAATACACTACATTTGGCCGTCTCTCCTACTATGGTAGGATAGATACGCACCATAGGTAGGTAGACCTCTCCTCTGTGAAGATAATATAATGGGTTTGTTCAAGGAGAGAAATGGTCTGGTATGAATGAATTAATAGAATATGGTTAACACTGTATAATATGATAAATGGCACTGACAGCCTGGACTTTACAACACTTGAAATAATAGAGCATGGTAGATTGGTAATGGGTAATCACACGTAGAGTGACTGGTTGTATGAACTCAGTAGTATGAACTGTTCTCCTATCTGTCTCCCGTCGCTGTATTTATATGGTTTCTCCCACTCCAGTCGGAGAGAGTGGTCCTATCATTTTGTCTCTCTTTGGATACTATTACAGTAACATGGCTGATCGACATGAAACTTGGTAAACATATGTCTACGAGTCCAACTTTAGCGACAGCAGGAAATCTTTCATTTAAATTGCAATTAATTAGTATATATAAAATAAAAAAAATTTACTAAGCGTTATGAAAATCAGGTATTCACCAGATATAGCTGATGTGTATAATTGTTAGTAGAACACACAAAATAACTGAAGAATTTTAAAATACGTTCGCTTCTGATGTCTCTATTCCTCGACTAACTTCCATGACGCCACGTGGTGGCAAACAAGAGAAGTAAAGCGTGCGTCTTCTCACCTACCCCCGTCATCACTCCTAGCTTTACCCTAAGTAGTGTTTTGCACGATCTTTTTGCCAGTCGTAGCGTAATATTTGATTTGGAATAAATTTCTCAATGACTTAACTTTGGACCCTGGTTGTTTGGTTGTGCTTCTTTTTTACTAAGTATTCTAATCGTGTCAAATTTTCGATATCGAGTTTTCACCGGAAATATCCGTTTTGAGGTCCCCTGAGTCCAAAAAAGTGGTTTTTAGCAAATGGTCTGTGTGTGTGTGTATGTATGTATGTATGTGAACAGCATAGCTCAAAAACGAAAAACCGTAGAAAGTTGAAACTTGATATTCCGTTAGGTATCACCGTGGGATCTGACCTACGTTATCTGTCAAAATTCCTCAACCGGAAGTACCACTTTACTAGTTAGATTTTTTACTTTTTTGCGATTTTCTCAAAAATGGCTCAGACGATTTTCTTTAAACTCGAAACATCAACCACACATACAAAGAGCTACAACTTTTATTTGAAACATTTCTCCAGGAAAATGCATTTAAGGCACTTTTGGGGGAGGGGTGGGGTTAGGTTTTCATCTAAAGTGCTATTTCAGTATCTAAAGTGCTATTTCAGTTTATTAGATAGTTCTGTCATCAAAATAATGTTGATTAGAATTAATATTTTGTTGAAATTCAGAGTTTGAAAAAAATCGGATAACCGGAAGTGCGTTTTACTTTACCACTCTACTAAATGATTTTTTTTTCTCTTTTTCGCAATTTTCTCAAAAATGGCTCCGACAATTTTCTTGAAACTTGGTATGCAAAAATCTACAACTTTTGTTTGAAACATTTCTCTGGAAAAATTTATTTAAGGGCACTTTTAGGGGAGGGGGTGGGGTAATATTTTTCTTTAAAGTGCTATCACAGTTGATTATACAATTCTATCATCCAAACAAAATTAATTAGAAATAAATTCATAGCCAAAATTCCGTGTTTCAAGAAAATTAGTAAACCGGAAGTGCTCTTTTACTGAACAGTTTTTTCAGTTTTCGACGAATCTCATTAACATTGGTACACAAACTATAAAAGTTGTCAATTATAATTTGGAAAACTGGAGTAAGAGAATGTTGTGTGAGTGTTTCACACCAGATTTTTTTTTTTTTTTTTAAATACGAGCTTCTTCTCCTGTGGACTCTATCCGGATATATATCGGTGTCAGATTGTCCAGTTATTATTATCGTCAACTATCCCAGTACCCAATTTTGTTTCGTTGGGGCAATTTTCTATTTAATATAATTATAGTTCTTGGATTAATAATTTGGCAAGCTGATAAAGAGTATTACGATCTTGTCAAATTTACGAAATGGAGTTTTCACCGGAAATACTTGTTCTGAGGTTCCCTGGTTATAAAAAAAAATTGTTTTTAGCGAATTATCTGATTTTTTTTATTTTTTAATATCTCCCAAAAGAAAAATGCGCAGCAAACTCAAACTTGGTATACCCTTAGGATTCGTCGTATTTGACACGAAGATTTTTAACAAAATCTATCAACCGGAAGTGCGACTTTTATTTGTTTTGTTTTTCGTGACTTTTTCAAAAACAGCTCTAACGATTTTCTTTATATATCATATAATTACTATACAAATAAATACAAATCACTTTTATTTGTAACACTTTCCCAGGAAAGTTAATTTTTTGGGAAAGTTCTGGGGGGGGGGGCGTAACGTTAGGCCTTTCTAGTGACGTAAACAATTTTTAAATATAATAAAAAATAAAAAATTCTTGTGTGAAACACTCACACAACTTAACTTTCTCTTACTCCAGTTCTCAAAATTATAAATGACAAATTTTATAGTTTGTGTACTAAATTTAATGAAATTCGTCGAAAACTAAAAAAAAACTGTTCAGTAAAAGCGTATTTCCGGTTTTTTCTAATTTCCTTGAAACTCAAAATTTTGGCCATCTATTTATTTCTAATTAATTTTCTTTGGATGATAAAATTGTATGAACCAACTAGGATAGCACTTTAGATGAAAACATAACCCCATCCCTCCCCTAAAAGTGCTCTTAAATGAATTTTCCCATAGAAATGTTTTAAATAAAAGTTGTAGATCTTAGTATGTTTAGTTTATATAGGAAGTTTCAAGAAAATCGTAGGAGCCATTTTTGAGAAAAATTCTAATTAACATTATTTAAATGACAGAATTGTTAAATAAACTAAAATAGCACTTTAGATGAAAACCTAACCCCGCCCCTCCCCTATAACTGCCCATAAATGAATTTTCCCAGAGAAATGTTTCAAATAAAAGTTGTAGCTGTTAGTTTGTGTAGTTGATATACTAAGTTTGAAAAAATCGTCGTAACCATTTTTGAGAAAAACGCAAAAATGTAAAAAAAACAACTAGTAAAGTGGTACTTCCGGTTAAGGAATTTTGACAGATAACGTACCATCAGATCTCATGATGATACCTAAACGGAATATCAAGTTTCAACTTTCTACGGTTTTTCGTTTTTGTACTATACTGTTCACATACACACATACACAAGCAATTTGCTAAAAAACACATTTTTACGTCTCAGGGGACCTCAAAACGGATATTTCCTGTGAAAACTCTATATGGAAATTTTGGCACGATTATAATACTTCCTCTTACTAGGAGTAACAGAAAGTAATAAAAATTAACAGAGTAATCACCCCAATCGTAAAGGCTTCACATTAAATTCCCATAGTACAGTTATAATATTAAAAATAAATTTAATTGAAATGATGTAGTAATTATTGAAAATTTCACACACTTAAAAGCCTCCTAATTGAGTGATTTGTCTACTATCTACTGTTTAATTTTTGTTAAAGAAAATTATATAACCGTTACAATTGCAGTAAACCCAGCTGCAAATAAAAATATTATTAAATATTTTTATAAAAGTTAATAAAACTTGTTAAGAAGGGGGCGGCGGTTTTTGTTACTATAAGTAGTAGATAACTGGTTTTCGCACTAAACAGGTTACTTTAGTAGCGGATAATGGTGGGGAAGAAGTTAGATGGCGCGCAAACTTGACACAGCATGCATGCCAGGTGGGATTAGACGAAGTAGTGGGGGAAAGCGTAGCATATTCTCTATTTTATTCCCAATATATTTAATATTAATTAAAAACAATTATATAGAGGTTTATAGTAACTTATCTTACAGTTATAATTTTCTCTATACTCTCTGGATAAGGTAATAAAAAAAAAAGGAGTTCCTTGCCCCATAGTACACATTGTGGCATTGTAACAATTCAGTCAGGTCACATAACTTTTAAATTCCCTTCCTGACTGTACTTTCACAGCACAATAAACTTTTTTTTTTTTCTAAGAAAAAATCGCTTAAACAATTTATTAACTTAACTGGTTATTTCTCGAAATCCATTCAGTATTTACCGGAAATAAAATTACGACGATTTTCTCTAACAGAATCTCTTTTCCATTAAAATAAGTAAATAAGTAATTCTCATCTTTATTTTCATGGTAGTTTTGAAAAAAATATCATCAAATATAATTGTTATTATAATGTAAAAGAAGAAAGACTTGTGAGTGTTTCAAACAAGGTATTTTTGTGAGTGTTTCAAGGTGAGGTATTTCCACCAGATTTCCTTGTCTATGTTTTAAATTGAAACAATGCCGCCACGAAAACCGTATTTTTTTCCATCGTATTTCTTTGAAACCGCGTTAAACTGGAAGCCGATGTAAAAGCCGGGACCGTTCCTGAGATGTAATTTTCACGTAAATCCAACAACAACACGACATGTCTTTTTTTAAAATATTTTTAATTTATTACTCAAATATAAGTAAAACGATGGCTGGCAGGGGAAGAGCCAACGATACTATTCTGAAAATAAAAATCTGGTGTGAAACACTCACACAACTTTCTCTTACTCCTGTTCTCAAAATTATAATTGACAAAAGTTATAGAATGTGTACCAAATATAACGAAATTTGTCGAAAACTGAAAAAACTGTTCAGTAAAAGCGCACTTCCGGCTTACAAATTTTCTTAAAACTTGGAATTTAGGCCATCTATTTATTTCTAATTAATTTTGTTTGGATGACAGAATTGTATAATCAACTATGATACCACTTTAGAGGAAGCTGTAACCCCACCCCTCCCCTAAAAGTGCCCTTAAATGAATTTTCCCAGAGAAATGTTTTAGATAAAAGTTATAGACCTTTGTTTGTTTAGTTTATATAGGTAGTTTCAAGAAAATCGTCGGAGTCATTTTCGAGAAAATCGCGAAAAAGTGAAAAAATTATTTAGTAAAGTGGTAAAGTAAACGCACTTCCGGTTATCCGATTTTTTTCAAACTCGGAATTTCAACAACATATTTAATTCTAATTAACATTATTTAGATGACAGAATTGTCTAATATACTGAAACAGCAGTTAAGATGAAAACCTAACCCCACCCCTCCCCCAGAAGTGCCCTTAAATGAATTTTCCTGGAGAAATGTTTCAAATAAAAGTTGTAGCTCTTTGTATGTGTAGTTGATATAGCAAGTTTAAAGAAAATCTTCGGAGCCATTTTTGAGAAAATTGCAAAAACGTAAAAAAAACAACTAGTAAAGTGGTACTTCCGGTTGAGGAATATTGACACATAACGCACCGTCAGATCCCATGGTGATACCTAAACGTAATATCAAGTTTGAACTTTCTACGATTTTTCGTTTTTGAGCTATGC
The DNA here is from genome assembly GCA_011037195.1 of Triatoma infestans. Lineage (NCBI taxonomy): Eukaryota > Metazoa > Arthropoda > Insecta > Hemiptera > Reduviidae > Triatoma > Triatoma infestans. Next base: position 66,276 of record JAAEAF010001730.1, read on the forward strand.
TGTTCACACATACACACACACAGACACACACACAGACACACACACACATACAGACCATTCGCTAAAAACCACTTTTTGGACAGGGGACCTCAAAACGGATATTTCCGGTGAAAACTCGATATCGAAAATTTGACACACGATTACAATACTTCCTCTTACTAGGAGTAAGAGAAAGTAATAATTAGCACACTGGCAGACAGACAAATAAATAAAAACAGCAACCCATATAAACAAAACCAACAAGGATTTTGTTTGTTTAAATTGAAAAAAGTTTTGTTTATTTTGTCTTTCAAGTTGATCGGCATTTAATTTTCATCCATTATCATCTTCTTGTTTATATAAATAGGTAATAAAAGAATTAGTTTGGAAAACTATTTTTAAAATATAAATTCATCAGAGAAAAATATCATCGCAGAAGGAACTGTGAACTATTTGCATTAGCAAATTAACTATTTGCATTAGCATATTAATGAATGTTAACTTTATATACGCAAGTTTATATATTTAAAATCTAGTATTTTAATCGTTGCAGGATGCATATTGATTTTGTTCCTGACCGGTTTCGAATTTTCATCCATCATCAGAGCAAATTAGCAAAAACATGGAAAATAGCAAAAACTAAAGAAAGCAATTTAACTAAAAAATTATTTCATCAATTTTGCAATTTTAAAAGTTATTCAACATTTTATTTTTAAATATGAATAAAAAAAAAAGTTATATGACGTCAGATCAGGAATTTGTTTATCTCGAATATTGAGATAATGATTATGGTAGGCTACATAAAAAAAATATTGTATCTTTTTTTTCACATTATTAACTAACTAAAAATAGTCTTAATAAAAAACTAGGTTAATAAATTAATTTTATGAAATATTAACAAATTTGAACGTTGACAAAAAAAAAAAAATGCAGTTAAATGAACGAAAATTCTGGTGTGAAAGATTCACACGACTTTCTCTATGACATCAAAATGGTAAATTTTTTTCAAATATAGAATAATATAATTAAAATATAAATATTTTATTTTTATATTTGACTAGCTATTTTTTTTTAATGTTTTTTACATAGGAGCTATATCTAAAAAGTGATTATATATTTATCAGTCAGTCTAACATCTCAAATATTATCTCACACGACAATATAAATTAAAACGACTCTATACATAATTCCAGTCCAGATTTTAAAAAATGCGGTTTCCGACAATATATCGACGATTTCAGAAAACTATTCCATTAACCAAACCTTCCCTTTAAACCCGATATTTCTCTTCAAACAAAGAACTTCAACAATATACAGGGTCCGGCAGAAACAATGAACAGGTTTTAATTTTCAGGTGTTGAAAATATCCCGCATTTTTTCGTTGGGTATGTGTGTGACAGCCTGTAAAGTTGACCCATGGAGATTTGGTCGCCAAATCACTTATTTGTTTTGCTTTGTTTTCCTAGGAGTCAGTTAGCCTGGAGCGTTGCACTGTAAGGGAGCGTATTTGTGCCGACGCATGATTCTAACTATTCTTGTACCATATTTGCGTGAATTTGCAAATGGTGGAGATTTATGGTATCAACAAGATGGTGCCACTGCGCACAGTCCAAGATTTAGCATGGGAGTTCTGCGGAATTTGTTTCCTGGACGTCTAATTTCTCGCTTCAGAGACGTGTTGAGGCCACCTCGTTCACCACATCTTACGGCGCCTGGCTACTTTATTTGGGGTTATCTTAAGGAGAAAGTCTACGGAGAAAGCCCTGCAGATTTGGAAGAACTAAAGGAGCGCTCCGAGAAGAAATAAACAGAGTTCAACCAGAAACACTCACAAGAGTAATGGAAAGCTTCTGCCGCCGCATACAGCAATGCATTCAGAGTGACGGTGCTCACTTAAAAGATGTTGTATTCAAAAAATGATTGATATTTCTTACCTTCGAAGAACTATATTTAAGGTGAAGTAGTAACACATATTGGTAATGTGCTGGTAATTACAATAAAATTTTCAACTTGAAATCTCTGTTCATTGTTTCTGCCGGACCCTGTATTTAATAAAATGTGAATATTATAGGTAATAGAGAACCATACATTTTATTGGAATATGACACTTTCGAATAACCGTAACAGGTTGATTGATTCGCACTTCCGGGGTTGACTGATTCGCACTTCCGGTTGACTAATTTTTTACAGAAACTTTCGTAACTTAATTTATGTTGACAGCACTAAATGGAATATCAAGTTTTGACCTTCCTGCGATCTTCCTGTGATCAAACTAACACAGACATACACACAGAGAGAATGGGGGAATATTGAAATCTACTTTAAAAAAAAATAATCTGGTATGAAATCCTCACAAGGACTTTGTCTTACTGTTGTTAATACAATTATATATAAAATGATGAATTTTCTAAAAACTCAAATTTTCCTCTTAATTAAAGGCTAGCGGCAGGGGGACCCTCTCTCCCCCTTACTTTTTAATTTAGCTCTAGAAAAGGCTGTAAGAGCAATACGGACAAGTCCCATTGGCACAATCTATAATAAATTAAGCCAACATTTGGCATACGCAGACGATGTCGTCTTGACACGGAGAACCAAAGACGAAGTTAATGGTGTGTTCTCGAATAAATCTGGGTAGTAATGAAGCGCCTATATGCGCACCTTACAAGTTTGAGAGGATGTCATCTTTCAAATATCTGGACTCGTTTTAAGCGAAAGGAATGAAATGAGTGCAGAAATAAAAGGTAGGTTAAGGGCAGGCAAATGGGAGTTAAGTTTTCGTTTGAGATGGCTAGGGCACGTAATAAGAATGGAAGATTCCAGATTCCCCAGGAAAATAATGGATAGGCACCCAGGGGGAGGGACAAAAAGAGGAAGACCGAGGATTAGGTGGCTGGATGTTGTAGAGGAAGAAATCAAAGTCCTGGGAATAAGGACATGGAGAAGGATTGCTTTGGTGAGAGAGGAGTGGGAAAGGGTGATAGAGGTGCCAAGGTCCTTCGTGGACCGTACAGCTAAGGGAGAGAGAAAGTACGAAGTTAAATGAAAATCATAGCAGCTGTTTTCGAGAAAATTTGCAAAAAAAACAAGAAAAATTCAGTAAAATCGTACTTTCGGTTGATGGATTCTGACCGAAACTTTCGTATCAACTGCAGTGGTTGGTACCTAAATGGAATACCGGAGTAAGAGAAATCTGATGTGAAACACTCACATGACTTTCTCTTACAGCATTTTTATTTTAAATTTAAGACGCGTCAACAGATTTAAGACCGGTCATTCGCACCCGGAGCCTTTCACGGTAGTGCCGGCCTTCAGACAGTGTTCTCTCGTTATGAAGAACAACACTCCCATTACCGGACCGTGAGCTGTAGAGGCTTCCTAGAAAGTGGAAATTTTTAAATTCCCTTTGGGCAGCAGTATTAGACTCAAACTCGAAAACTTCGCATGTTAGTACAGTGCGCTACCCAGCTTGAGCTAATCCTTTCCCAAATAATTGTTCTAAGTCATAAATATAAATTTTTTCCATCCTTCAAATTTTTGCTAAATATTTATTAGTCATTAAATATTATAAAACAGGGAAGGAAACGTACACTTTAAAGTAATAATAGTTTAAATAATTTAGCGTGATGGCGGCGGCATCCCAACTCCTTCACAAATTACCTTCTTAAAGATAATTTTCTCAGAAATAAGTTTCAAACAAAAATAATAATACTTTGCATACAATTAATATACCACGTTTGAAAAAGACCGTTAGAAAAGTTATCAAATAAATTAAAAAAAAAAAAAAAATCGTTCTGAAATGTGGTAAACTTCCGGTCATGGTTTTGACCATAAACTTGCTAAAGGATCCCATTGGAATACCAACTTTGAGCTTCCTGCGATTTTTGTTTTGTTTTGAATTATGCTTTACACACACACACACACACACACACACGTACACAAACAAAACTTAATTTTTTTCATTAAGGAACTCACAATGTATATTACAAAAGTAAATAGTATACAGAGACAGACAATTTTATTTTATATAAATATGCGCAGTTAAAAGTTGTATATTTTAATGAAACATATCATTTAATTACCATTTAAAATCATAAATTTTTTAAATGAAATTTTTTTTAAATTAAATTAAATTAATTTTTTTTATTTAAATGAAATTTTAATTATTAAAATGTTTACCTTGAAACATAATATGTTAGATAATAATATAAGATAAACAAAATCAATAATTTATTACGAATTTATATATTTATTTAAAAATTAAAAAAACTCTATCCTATAAGAATTTATCATAAAATTGATTCAACTCATAAATAAATAATAAAAATAACAATAAAAATAAAAAAAAATAAAAAATTCAGTATTAATAATAAAACTATAAATATAAATATAAAACATAAGGGAATGGTTGTTTAAAAGCGACCAGTATTGATCCAATGTTGCGAGTTGAGGCAACAACGCTAAAGTTACATAACTCGGTCAAAAAAATAAAATATATAATATAATAATAATAATAATAATGTCTGGTTTATATGAATCATTTCTCTCTTAAATTATCATAATGTTTAACAGATTATTTTTTTATACACATTATAGCTTTTATATAATTGTATCTGTCCATAAATATTTAGCTATATTGATTGAAAATATTATAATTGTTTATAATAAGGTTTATATATTCACTATTTGTTATATTTCCAACTAGCTTTATCACACGGTGGGCTCAACCTTCAGTACGCCCGGTTATTTATTCCCTGATTGCTAACCTAGGATCAATGATTTATTTTAAACACTCACACAACTTTCTCTTAATGCTATTAATATGTAAACACTTGGCCATAAAAAAATGGGGCACTTAGTTTTTTTTCATTAATAAACAACTTTTATTACAGCAATCTATTTTTAATACAATTCCCTAGCAAAAAAAAAAAAAAAATGTTCTAGTGTTAATTGTTTACAATAACTCTTGATTTGAATGTAAAAAAAAATAAAAATTTTCAATGGGTTCGATCGTATTCAGCTGATAACCAGACAGATTCTCAGATACACTAACTCGTTAAACATAATAAATATATTGAAAAATGCAAAACAGCAAAAAAAAAATTAAAAATTTTGTTTGAGGTAAAGAGATCACCCTGTATGGTAACAGAAGGATGAAATATGAATAACAGACATGATTCTATGTATGCCTCACTGATTTTTATCTAACAATATCAAGTTACATATATAAATATTGCTGTAAGAAATGGTGCAACAATATTGAGGAACTCAAGATCGCTTGGAATCAAGGTGAATAGTATCTAAAAAGTAGTAAAGAGATTTATTTCTACTTAAATTCAAAGATGTTGGTGGCTACGTTAATAAATCCAAACATAAACTTCTTTATAAAGTCTACAATCAATATTGAAGTAATTCTATCAATTAACGAGGGGCGGGTGTTGGTGTAGTGGTTATGAGCACGGACTTGTAAGTGGGAGGACCCCAGTTCGAGTCCAGCGAATACTGCTAAATTTTATATTTGTTTAAAAAATGTTAATAGTAAAGTAGGTGCTTCCGCCCCCGTCCGCGACACCTAATTTGGTAGTTGGACGTTAAGCCCGCCTGAAAAAATAGGCATTACTTTACTTACTATCAATTAACGACCTAAAAAAAAAAAAAAAAAAAAAAAAAAAAAAACGCAGATGACTAGTATTTTAAATAATACATAAATTTATTTATTTGAAATTTACAGCTAGCTACAGGGGTCTAAAGCTGCTCCCGCAAAACAAATAAATAAGCGGCCTATAGCAATATATTAATATAAGCATTCTATTATATTTATTTAAGATTATTATATTTATATAAGACATTATATATAATGGCGTGATGGGAATCATCATCCATTCACTCTCCTAAACATTATTTACTTAATGATCTCCATCGCCGAGAAGAGAATCACGCGGGCCAGCGCTTTCTCAGTCGTCGAATAAAATTGTGAGAAAGTGACAAAGATGAAAGTAGATGGATTGGCGGAGTGGGATGACCTGATATGGAAGATGGGACGTATTCTGTGAGTCGTTATAAAGAATTTTGGACTGCAAGGATTGGAAGCGGTAGATATTAGTACGCTTGGCTTATCCCCAATATTTATAGTCCATAAGTCCACATTACAGTAGGGCCTTGTAAATACATAGTTTCAGTGTTAGTTTTGATCGCCTTGTCAAGTAGTCGCGTAATAGGTAATATAACCTAATAACATTTCTTTAGTTCTTGTCGTTCGTGTCTTGTGTGCGGATTCCATATTTAGTCATTTATCAACGTTAGGTCTAAGATATCGTACTGTATCGGCGTAGTAAGTACTATTTGATTTGGATATATCGGTGGGCAAGTAGTACGTTTTAGTGTGAAGGTGATATTCTGGCTTGTTTTGGCTGATATGGGCGCGAGCTTTGGCAACGCCCTGAAGTGTGTGTGTGTGTGTGTGTGTGTGTGTGTGTGTGTGTGTGTGTCCTTTAGTTTTCTATTTAAGAAACCATTGTTCTAGAAAAAATTTCAGTGTTATCACAAAATACGGGTTGCTGTATTGGGTTATGTATTGGATCTACTTGTCTCCCTACCAATAACTTTCAGAGGGTCTAATCTAAGAAGCATAACTGGACACTGGGAGAAGAAGTTAAAAAGATTAGGGGCTAGTACAGCCCCCGCTTAAAAAAAGGGAGTCTAACCGCTAATTCACTCTCATTCAAATGGCATTTGAACAACCATCAACGTTCAACGACCATCGTTCTCATAACGTCACTCTGCCAGTCAGTCTTTCATTGTTTTCTCACGCTACCATACTCTCAGTCTAAAATTATACAGTATTAAGTTGTGTCAGTATTTAATATTCTCACATAATATAAACTTAAGCTTTCTCTTCTGTCCAACAGCCCAAAACATCCAGTACTGTCAGACTGAGGAAAGAGAGGCTATGTTATCTGCATATGTGAACATTGCAATGTGAAGGTGAATATAAATAGACCAAAAATAAATTCTAAAATAATCCTACCTTAAAACACATATTAACTCTTCAAAAATTATCTCACTTACCTGTAACAAAAAAAAAAAATACATTAAGAACTAAAATTTGGTATGAAAATCTAATTAAAAAAATAATAAATAAAAAACCTGGTGTGAAACACTCACACGACATTTCTATTAACATTTATTGCTTTAATTTGCAATGTTTTACAAAAAGTTTAATTACGCTTGGGATTTTACATAAACAAAGTTAGTAAATTATAGTTCTAGATGGAATGTGACTTGTACAGCAGTATAAATTTAATCCTAACACACATGTCCAACAGATTACAACTAAATCAACTTTAAGCGAAATATAAATGGTAGGAACGTAACTAAACAGTATGCATTTCAAGTTAACAATAGGTTTGACACTCAAAAGTATGTAGTTCAAGTTTAGAGAAAACTGATAGAACGATTTTCGGAGAAAATTTCAAATACCTCCGCAACCTATTCTAAAGTTGTACTTCCGATATACTCTGTTTTTGCAAATTTGGAAATCTAGCAATGTTTTTCTTAACTTCATATTTATATATAGATGGTATAACCATACATTCTACTTATGTGGCACTTTAGAGGAAAGTTTAAGCTGCAATTCTCTCAGAAACCGTCCCAATATTAATTTCCATGGGAATATATCCAAATAATACTGTTAGGTATTTTATGTATATATACGAGGTTATATGAATTAAGTAATGAGACTGATTTTCTAGTGTTCGATCTGGCAACACTGGAGACGCGGCGCATGCGTGGTATGGCAAGTAAACATCTGATACACGTCCAGTGCAAATTTGAAAATGCTAGAGTTGTTGCACTGTCCGTAGTGACTTTTATTGTGAGCAAGGTTTTTTTCAGTGCGTTTTAAAAATGAGTGACATCAATTACGAGCAACGTTGTGCTACCAGGTTTTGCTTCAGACTTGGGCACAGTGCAACGGAAACGTTTGAAAAACTGTGCCAGGCCTATGGAGACAATGTTTTGTCGAGAGCACAGGTTTTTAGGTGGTTTAAGTCGTTTGCAGAAGGAAGGGAATCAATTGAAGACGAGCCTCGCAGCGGAAGGCCTTCATCTTCAAGAACCGACGAAAATGTTGGCAGAATCCGCGATCTCGTGCGTTCAGATCGTCGTTTGACAGTCCGAATGATCGGCGAAGAGTTGAATTTGACTCACACAACCGTTCATCAAATTTTGACTAATGAATTGGGGATGAGAAAAATTTGTGCAAAAATGGTTCCGAACAAGCATTTAGATTAATGAGTATTTGGCCAGTAATAACATTCCTGTGGCTCCTCAGCCTCCTTATTCACCCGACTTGAGTCCATGTGACTTTTTTTTGTTCCCCAAATTGAAAAATCATCTCAAGGGACGTCATTTTGGAACATTGGAGAATATTCAAACAGCCGTAACCGACCAACTGAAGTCTATTCCACTATCCGAGTTCCAGCATTCCTATGACGAATGGAAGAATCGTCTTCAGCGTTGTGTGGCTTCCCAAGGTAGTTACATTGAAGGGAACAATGTTGAATTATAATTTTATTTGAATAAAAAAAGAAGATAAAAAATCCGTCTTATTACTTAATTTACACACCTCGTACATTTATTTAGTTAATAGTTAGTAGTAGAATATATATTTAGTTTACGAAGTTTAAGGATAATCACTGGAGTCAATTTAGAGAAAATCTGAAAACTAGGAGGGAAAAACATTCAATACAACCGGTTTTGACAAAAATCTTCGTAACGGATGCGTTGGTGGTATCCGAATTGAATATCAATTTTGGGTTACCTAAATTTTTCATTTACTACTTTCTCTGACTCCTAGTTGCCCTCTCCTCTTTTGAAAAATAATAATAATAATAATAATAATAATAATAATAATAATAATTAGTTATTTTTTTTTCGCATAATCAATCGGTCAATCATTGAATAAATTGAATTACATTATTACTTCCTTTTATTTTTATATTTTTTTTTATTTGCACTCAAACTACTTAAAATCATCAAAATTATTATTTTTCTCTTATTCCTAATAAGAGGAAGTATTGCATTCGTGTCAAATTTTCGAAAGTGACTTTTCACCAGAAATAAGTGGTGGCTTGAGTCCCCCTGAGTACGATAAAAATGTTTTTTAGCTAATGGTCTATATGTTAGGTGTAAAGTGTGTGAATAAAATATTTAAAAAAATTAAACATCACAAGAAGCTTAAATCTGAAAACTATTCAAAAATGTAACGTTTCTGAATTTTTTTTTTTTTCGTTATTTTCTTAATAGTTTTCTTTAAACTTGTGTTTACTATCTACATGCATAAATACTGTAATGGTTGTAGGAGGAGATGTTGGTTGTAGATGTTGATAGATAAATAACACCTCAATATCGGTATAAGATATATAATTGATATATATGTATATGACTGACTGCCAAGGACTGTATACTTTACACTACAAGAACTGAACAGACAGACTGACGTGGCTAAACGATATGTCCAATTGAAGTGTAAGACTCTGAACAGAATATCTCTTTTTGACTCTGTCTCTCGTATATATATCCAACTGCCCTCTCCTCTCCTCACTCTCGAGAGGGGCTCTTTCTCTCTGATGCGTGGTGGGGGTTCACTCGCTAGTGTGGATGAGTGGTGGGGGTTCACTACCCCTACAATACCTATCATTCCGGGAAAAATCTATTAGAGTCTGCGGAAACAATAGCATTAAGCTTTCCTCTAAAATACGACTTCAAAGCAATGTATGATTCTATCATCTATATAATATAATCTAATAAACAAAAGTATTGCAGAATTTAATATTTGAAAAATTAGACAACCGGAAGTGCGACTTTTACAGAATAGGTTTTTGAGATTTTGGAATTTTTTCGCAAACAATTATAACGATTTCTTTTTAAACTTGACATGCTAACTGCAAAGATATAAGCCCCTATTACTTTTATTCGTAACATTCCTACCCCCCCAAAAAAATATTTTTGAGAAATCTGTGGCATTAATCTCGGGGTTGGTTCAATCTTAGGGATTACAATGTTATGCGCTACTACTACTAGAAGTAAGAGAAAAGTAAAATAAATGAGGAAAACAAGAATTATATAAACATTCGCACGACCTTATATTTTTTTGACAAATTTGCTATAAAACGGGGAATTTGTACTAAATGTTTTTTTTTTTAGTTACTTATTAATGTTATATAGTTGATGGAACCGTGTTCATATTAAAATGTCTGTTAAAATACCAAGAACCACTCCAACAATATCAATTTGCTCTGAAAATATATCAAACATAAGTGATAGAATTATAAATGTGTAAATTATAGTAAACGAAAGTACTGTTAGTGTTTCACAATTTGTTTTTATTTTTACTTCCTGTTACTCCTAGTAAGAGGAAGTATTGTAATCGTGTCAAATTTTCGATATCGAGTTTTCACCGGAAATATCCGTTTTGAGGTCCCCTGAGTGCAAAAAAGTGGTTTTTAGCAAATGGTCTGGTGTATATATATGGACATTATAGCTCAAAAACAAAAACCCGTAGCAAGTTGAAACTTGATATTACGTTTAGGCATCACTATGGGATCTGATAGTGCCGTTATCTGTCAAAATTCCTCAACCGGAAGTACCGCTTTACTAGTTTTTTTTTTTCTTTTAATTTTATTGCGATTTTCTCAAAAATGGCTACGACGATTTTCATTAAACTTGGTATATCAACTACACATACAAAGAGCTATAACTTTTATTTGAAACATTTCTCCAGGAAAATTCATTGAAGGGCACTTTTAGGGGAGAGGAGGGGTTAGGTTTTCCTCTGAAGTGCTATTTCAGTTTATTAGACAATTCTGTCATCTAAATAATATTAATTAGAATCTAATGTATTGGTGAAATTCCGAGTATGAAAAAAAATGTGCGTTTTTATTGAAATGTATTTTTCAGTTTTCTAGTATTTTCACGAAAACGTCTCCAAAGATTTTCTTTAAACTAGTAATATGAACTACACATTTAGAGAGCTAGAACTTTTATTTGTAACATTTCTCTGGGAAAATTAATTTAAGGACACTTTCAGACGAGGGATGGTGTTATGTTTTTCTCTAAAGTGCTATCATAGTTGATTATCCAGAATTTTATCAACCAAACAAAATTAATTAGAAATAAATAGATGGCCAAAATTCCAAGTTTCAAGAAAATTAGTAAATCGGAAGTGAGCTGTTACTCAAAAATTTTTTTCAGTTTTCAACGAATTTTATTAAATTTGGTACAGTAACTATAAAATTTGTCAATTACAATTTAGAGATCTGAAATAAGAGAAAGTTGTGTGAGTGTTTCATATCAGATTTTTTTTTTTTTTTTTATGATAGAATGAAAAATTTGTTAATTTTTTATAGATATAAGCAATTAATGCAGGGTGTTTACATGGGACTAACCAGCACCCCACAGTCGCATATATAGCATAGCATGCATGCATGCTGGGAGTTCATAGAGGCTCAATATAAAAAGCGTGCATTCTCTGTGCAGTCAAATTTATTATTTTAATCAAATATAAATAAAAATTCATTATCAATTAAAATTAAGATTTTTTTTAATTCTTGGAAAAATTATTTAAAAAACAAAAAAAATTATATTATCTTCTAAAAGTTCTTATCCTTTATAACGAAAATATCATAATGGTTTGGTTGTAAAGGTCAACCAGAGATCAAAGTGTTGGTGATAGCTAGTGAAATCGACCATTCCAACGCACCACCGTCGTCTGCCCACATCCAGTGTCCCTACTACTTACTTAGTCCTAGTTCTATTTGAAATATTATAACTTCACATGTTTGCGCTCTTTTGTTTTTTTTTTTTTTAGAATAGAGGTTAGGTGACAAGTCACTTTCGTAAAAAATTAATTTTATTATTTTGAATCATTCAATTATTTGTAGAGTAATTAACATCGAAGGAAATATTTATAAAATATTAATTAAAATAATCTTGTATTCTGCAACTTTTATTTTTATGTCAGCACATTCACATAAACAAACAAAAAAAATCTGGTGTGAAACACTCACACAACTTTCTCTTACTCCTATTAGTAAAATTATTAAATATAAAATGACGAATTTTCTTTAAACTCAAATTTAACGTATTTGTCGTAAGGTAAATGTAGCGAGTTGGGGGGGGGTTAGGAACCGATCTACTAACTCAAATAGGAAGGGGAAGTGAGTTTATATTGTGGCCGAGTAGACAGAATCAAAAACAATGGAACCAACTGCATATAACATTTGAATTTTAACGCCACTACTAATTATGTCACACAACTATTTAAACATTTTTTTTTTTTTAGAAAAATGTTACAAATAAAACAGATACGTTTATATCTGCGCAGTTAGCATACCAGGTTTAAAGGAAATCGTTATAGTCGTTTTTAATGCCACCATTTTCTTTAAACCTCGAGTAATACTTCCAAAACACAAATACCTATTACTTTTAATTGAAACATTTTCACGGGGTAAATTGATTTTCTAGGTGTTCTATGGAGAACAGTGGAGTTTATCTTTCCTCCAAAATATCAATTCAGAACAATGTATGCATTTTGGACTACAGAACCTATCACTTATTAAAAAAAAAAAAAAAATCTGGTGTGAAACACTCACACAACTTTCTCTTACTCCAGTTCTCAAAATTATAATTGATAAATTTTTATAGCTAGTGTAACAAATAATGAAATTCGTCGAAAAATGAAAAAACTGTTCAGTAAAAGTGCACTTCCGGTTTACTAATTTCCTTGAAACTTGGAATTTTGCTTATCTATTTAATTCTAGTTAATTTTGTTTGGATGACAGAATTGTATAATCAAACTATGATAGCACTTTAGAAAAAAAAAAAAACATAACCCCACCCGTCCCCTAAAAGTGCCCTTAATTGAATTTTCCCAGAGAAATGTTTTAAATAAAAGTTGTAGATCTTTGAACGTTTAGTTTATATAGGAAGCTACAAGAAAATCGTTGGAACTATTTTTGAGAAAAACGGAAAAATTAAAAAAAAACTAACTAGTAAAAGTGGTACTTGAGGTTGAGGAATTTTAATGGATAACGTACTGTCAGATCCCAGGTGATACCTAAACGTAATATCAAGTTTCAACTTTCTACGGTTTTTCGTTTTTGAGCTATGCTGTTCACATACATACATACATACATACATACATACATACACACACACACACACCATTTTCTAAAAACCACGTTTTTGGACTCAGGGGACCTCAAAAAGGATATTTCCGGTGAAAACTCGATATCGAAAATTTGACACGATTACAACTCTTAGTAAGAGGAAGGAAAAAATATTTTAGGTAGTTCTGTTGTTATTGGTGTCCTCTTCTGGACTACACTGTAATACGTATCCTTGTAACTGCCTGCGTAGTATTTGTCTCCCTCCACCACTATATTTAACGTTAGGAAATTGATAAACTGAAGTCTATTTCTTTTCTTTTTTTTACGATATGAGACATCGTTTAAATCAGCGTGGCCCAGTATAAATAGGTAGCGCTAGCGACTCATGTTATTCGTTGAGTGGATATCCAGGGGACATATTATGAGAACTATCTCGGACGCGAACAACTTCACCCCCACAAAAAATGGTTTTTTGATACTAACAGCAATATAGTCGTGTGAGTGTTCATTGATACGTTCATTCGCTTTTTCTATCAAAAATGCAGATTACAAGATTATCTAAGCGATCTGACTCAGTCTACGTTATTGCTTTTGTTAGCTGTACATTTAGCTCTGCTTTTTATCAACACAGGCCCGGCCGGTTGCAGGATGTTCAAATGACTCGGGAAAAATTATTACCTAATTATTAGATCAAATAAGTATTTGTTTTTGTTTGCAGGCCGTGGAAGCCCAGCCCTTGTGAACGCGAGCCTAGCCCCGAAATACCCAAGTCTGAAGCCTCTTCTTGCAGCATGCATGAATATGAAATGGAAAGCTACCTACGGGAGAGAGTACAACCTCCTCGTCTGCTACAAAAAAAAAAAAATCTGGTGTGAAACACTCACACAACTTTCTCTTACTCCAGTACTCAAAATTATAATTGACAAATTTTATAGCTAGTGTACCAAATTTAATGAAATTCGTCGAAAAGTGAAAACACTGTCCAGTAAAACTGTCCGGTTTACTAATTTCTTTGAAACTCGGAATTTGGGTCATATATTAATTTCTAGTTATTTCAATTTGGATGACAGAATTGTATAATCAACTGTGATAGCATTTTAAAGAAAAACATAACCCCCCTCCCCCAAAAGTCCCCTTAAATGAATTTATCAGGGGAAAAAGTTTCAAATAAAAGTTGTAGCTCTTTATATGTATAGTTAACAACACTGGTTTAAAGAAAATCGTTGGAGCCATTTTCGAGAAAATACCAGAAAACTGAAAATTATATTTCAGTAAAAACGCACTTCCGGTTATCTATTTTTTTTCAAACTCGGAATTTCAACAACATATTTAATTCTAATTAACATTATTTAGATGACAGAATTGTCTAATATACTGAAACAGCAGTTAAGATGAAAACCTAACCCCACCCCTCCCCCAGAAGTGCCCTTAAATGAATTTTCCTGGAGAAATGTTTCAAATAAAAGTTGTAGCTCTTTGTATGTGTAGTTGATATAGCAAGTTTAAAGAAAATCTTCGGAGCCATTTTTGAGAAAATTGCAAAAACGTAAAAAAAACAACTAGTAAAGTGGTACTTCCGGTTGAGGAATATTGACACATAACGCACCGTCAGATCCCATGGTGATACCTAAACGTAATATCAAGTTTGAACTTTCTACGATTTTTCGTTTTTGAGCTATGCTGTTCACATACATACATACACACACACACACACACACACACACACACACACCATTTGCTAAAAACCCTTTTTTGGACTCAGGGGACCTCAAAACGGATATTTCCGGTGAAAACTCGATATCGAAAATTTGACACGATTACAATACTTCCTCTTACTAGGAGTAAGAGAAAGTAATAGTTTTTCTTCCTTATTGGTTATCTTTGGTAATAGATATTTAAAGTTGATTAACAATGCTTTTTGAAAGTAATTCTAATGGAAAGACAAAAACCTTATTAATTTAATTAGATCGATAACTAATTAACAAAATGATTATAAATATGCCAACCTACATAGCTAACTGTAACTACGAAAACAACTCTGTTAATTGGTTTGGCACAAAGTTAACGAACAAAACTCGTGTTTAGAAGTAATAAAGTTAGTTGAAAGATCGATATTAATGCAATCTAATTGCATTTATAATGTTGTATTCTGTTTTCAAATTCATGTAAGATATTCATTGAAAAGTTAAAATAATAATAAAAAAAAAACAAACAAAACAGGGCACATTTACAATTTCAAAAAGCCAATTCAAACAAATCAATTTTGTAAAGCCGTACACCCGGTCAACCGGTTTTCCTCAAATTTGGAATCCTAGCAATGCTGCTCCTAATGTAAATTAATACTATATAGCTAGTGAAGTAGTGCCTTAACCGTAAGTTGTAGTGAAATGGTGCTTTAGCGGAAAGCTTAGCGTTACCATTCCCCCACGAACCCCACAAAAATAAATATTCCCAGAAAAATGTTTCAAAAGTGTTACGCCATTAGTTTTGTGTAGATAGTTTACGAAGTTTAAAGAATATCATTAAAGCCTTTTTCGAGGAAATTCAAAAATCTGAAAAAAAGATTCTGTAAAGTGGCACCTCTAGTTGATACTACCAAGTCTGAACTTCCTGTAATTTTTTGTATTTGAGATTTCATTTCTCTCTCAGCCTCTCTCGCTCTCTCTCTCTCTCTCTCTCTCTATATATATATATATATATATATATAAAATTATGAAGCAATGATGTAATTCAATACCTTTGATTATGACTGACAGATTGATTATTGAGCTTAACATCCTCGAAACTACGTATTACTACTATTATTATTATTATTATTATTATTATTATTATTAGTATTCAAAAGAGAGGAGGGCAACCAAATCTATACGCTATCCAAAGCTCCCTGGGACCATAAAATACTATATTAACAATAAAAAAAATAAAAAATAAAATAAAAAAATCTGGTGTGAAACACACACACAACTTTCTCTTACTCAGTTCTCAAAATTGTAATTGACAAATTTTATAGTTTGTGTACCACCAAATTTAATGAAATTCGTCGAAAACTGAAAAAACTGTTCAATAAAAGCACACTTCCGGTTTACTAATTTTCTTTGAAACACGGAATTTTGGCCATCTATTTATTTCTAATTAATTTTTTTTTTGGATGATAGAATTGTATAATCACACTATGATAGCACTTTAGAGAAATCTGTAACCCCACCCCTCCCCTAAAAGTGGCCTTAAAAATGAATTTTCCCAGAGATATGTTTTGAATAAAAGATGTAGATCTTTGAATGTTTAGTTTATATAGGAAGTTTCAAGAAAATCAAGAAAAGTGGTAAAGTAAACAAACACTTCCGGTTATCCATATTTTTTTTTCAAACTCGGAATTTCAACGAGATACTCAATTCTAATTAACATTATTTAGATGACAGAATTGTCTAATAATAAACTGAAATAGCACTTTAGATGAAAACCTAACCACTCCCCTATAACTGCCCTTAAATGAATTTTCCCGGAGAAATGTTACAAATAAAGGTTGTAACTCTTTGTATGTACAGCTGATATACTAAAGATAAAGAAAATCGTCGGAGCCATTTTTGAGAAAATCGTAAAAGTGAAAAAAATCATTTACTAAAGTGGTAATATAAAAGCACTTCCGGTTATCCGATTTTTTTGAAACTCGGAATTTCATCAACATATTCAATTCTAATTAATATTATTTAGGTGATAGTATTGTTTGATCAACTGAAATAGCACTTTAGATGAGAAAACCTAACCCCACCCCTCCCCATAACTGCCCTTAAATGAATTTTCCCAGATAAACATTACTGGGTTACGTACTGTCATATCCCATGGTGATACCTAAACGGAATATCAAGTTTGAGCTATGCTGTTCACACTCACACACACACACACACAGAGAATATTTCCGGTAAAAACTCTATATCGAAAATTTGACACGATTACAATACGTCCTCTTTAGAAGTAAGAGAAAGTAAAAAGAATTTCACCAATAGATCAGTATGGCCCTCAAGTTTATTATTAGATTAAAATTATATATTTTTCAAGAGACTTCAAAACAATTTATTTCCTTGTTAAATGAAAATTTCGAATATTTGACCAATCGCAATATTTTCTCTTATATCTATTAAAGAAAATAAAACAGAGAGCTCTAAATATTGAAATATTTTACTTATTTTCAACATGATGGACGTCCAAATAATATAACTCACAAACCAAATTCTCCACACAAACAAAAAAAAAAAAGATCATTAAAAGTTAGGTGATTTATGTGAAAAACATTGATATAGGTGACTAATACTTTAATGAGCATCTATTTACGACTCACCAGATCAAAGAAATATTTATTTATTGAAAGTGATAAATGTACAACAAAATACAACACAATTTCAGAATAATGATAAAAATCAAACACTGCATGGTATATTACCTATTAAAATTATTGTATAATACGAGTATGTCATATAGTTTGGTAGATTGTTATCATACATATAATGCCGTATATGCAATGTAAGGTCACAAAGTGGAAATAATAAACGTGACATGATTCATAGATAATCTCTTAGTAATCTTTTAATAGATAAAAGCTAATTCTTCTAAATGTTATTTCTAGAGCTGGTGTGTGTCAATGGTTAGGGGCGCCAATAGCCATTGTAACGCCCCCTAAAGATTATAGAAACATGTTGCCTTAACCGCTAAAATGACATCATCTACAATATCCTCTTCTCATCACTTTTGGTTTTGGTAGCAAAAGAAGATCCCCCTCCCCCGTATGATCTGTAAAAGACTACCACGTAAAACAATAAACTGGTTTATTCACAATTAACCTAATAATCGTCAAAATGTTGAACTAATTCAAGGTTTGTGCCCAAGATAAAACAAACTCTCTCTGGACGAAGCATCCCTATTTATAAGATGAAAAATTGGAGTCAGCTCTATCTTCCTCCTCAAAGAATCTGCAAGTCCTATGGCGTTTTAGGTCCAAGATTCTACAGTGACCCAGAAAAGCGAAGCTTACTTTCGCTCTACTTCAATAAGTGCCCAGAAAGTCTTAGCCTTCCTGTGGTCCTGGGAGGATTCTCTAAGCGCTGTACTCTCTTGGATTTCTCCTCATTTCTGAGCATTTCTGGGGGGAGAGGGGGTAGTCTCTTTATCCACAAAAAAAGTTTCAACCCCTCTCATAATGCACCTTTCTTTGTCAGAGCGTCGGCCATTTTATGGCATCTTCTAAGCCAATATGCCCCTCATATGAGAGAGTAACTCTATTATTTATGTCCACCACATCATTACGTTTGCCTAGGCATTTCTATACCACTCACAACTCATGGCGCGTGACTCAATATTTTGATGGTGGCTAACTATCAGATAAGCGCGGAACCCTTGTGCAGATTATGTTAGGAGGAGGAAAAGACGACCCCCCCCACCTTGCTCTTTGATTGCGTTTGCACGAAAGTTTTGGCACGTGTTGTGGCCTGAGGAGATAGCAGCGCAAGATGATGTAATGTTATGGTTTGATGATGTGTATAGGTAGCTTGTGGCGTGAGCGTTTTAGCGAAAAGGGCTTGTATGTATATACGGTTAAGAGAGAAGTATTAGTAATAATTAAGAGATCACACTGATTTTATAAATACATATATTATTCTTTAAGCAAGTTTAAGTATATTACAATATCACACTGTATCTTAATAAAATAACGTTTATCTAGAATAAAGGCAAATATCTATCATTGGCACTGAGCGATTCCTGAAGTAGTGTTTCGATGTTTCCACCTTGATTTGTAGCACAAGTCTGTCTGTCCTTGTTGGAAGGTAGAGTACAGCCTGTCCGAAGGAATACTCTCTAACAAAACAGGTGGCCAAGTCGCATTGTATTAAATTTTGTGCCTTTGTTTCCCTACTAGCAATGACCCCAATTTACAGTACCTGACACTAAAATACACTCTTTTTGAAGTTAAATTCACTATTTAATATATTTTATAAAACTATTTATTTTCATTGCTTTCTTCCACTACAATGATCTGGTGAGGAAAGCCGTAAAACTCCTTAGGAGGGGAGGGTTCACCTACTAGAATCTACCGGGTATGGCACAATAAGCCTCTGTTGGCTGCAGTGCCGGAGGAAAGCCCCCCCCCACCGCCACCACCACCACCACCACACTTGTTAATAATAATAATATCAGATAGTTATATCGATATCTTCATTCCAATAATACCCCACGTGGTTGAACCTCATCCATTTGGGTGAATTTCTTTTCTTTTTATTTTCTCTTACTCCCTAAAAATGCATGTTTTAAGATTCCGAAAAAAAAAATAAAATGTTTTTAGTAAATGGCCTTAAAAACGAAAAATCACAGAAAGCGTATTCTCCGTGTTAGTACTTACTAACCCCCCCCCCCCCCACTTATCAAGAAAATTTCGGGCAAAATATATCAACCGGAAGTGGAACTTTACTAAATTTTTTTTCCTTCAGTTTTTCGTGATTTTCTCGAAAGCGGCTCCCACGATTTTCTTGAAACATCGTGTATACTATCTACACACACACACACACACACACACACACACACACACACACATAGATACGTATTAATTTTATTTTATACATTTCCTGATAATATTATTTTTACTTTCTCTTACTCCTAGTAACAGGAAGTATTGTAATCGTGACAAATTTTCCACACGCGTTTTCACCGGAAATATCCGTTATGAGAACCAAAAAAAGTGGCTTTTTAGCAAATGCTCTGTGTGTTTCTGGCTGTGACTATGTATATGTGAACAGCATAGCTAAAAAACGAAAAACCGTAGAAAATTGAAATTTAATATTCCGTTTAGCATCAACCGGAAGTACCACTTTACTAGGTTTTTTTTTTTTTTCAACTACACATACGAGGTGTGTAAATTAAGTAATGAGACTGATTTTTTATCTTCTTTTTATTCAAATAAAATTACAATTCAACATTGTCCCCTTCAAAGTAACTACCTTGGGAAGCCACACAACGCTGAAGACGATTCTTCCATTCGTCATAGCAGTGCTGGAACTCGGATACTGGAATAGACTTCAGTTGGTCGGTTACGGCTGTTTGAATATTCTCCAATGTTCCAAAATGACGTCCCTTGAGGTGATTTTTCAATTTGGGGAACAAAAAAGGTCACATGGACTCAAGTCGGGTGAATAAGGAGGCTGAGGAGCCACAGGAATGTTATTACTGGCCAAATACTATTTTTCTACTACTATTTTTCGGAACCATTTTTGCACAAATTTTTCTCATCCCCAATTCATTAGTCAAAATTTGATGAACGGTTGTGTGAGTCAAATTCAACTCTTCGCCGATCATTCGGACTGTCAAACGTCGATCTGAACGCACGAGATCGCCGATTCTGCCAACATTTTCGTCGGTTCTTGAAGATGAAGGCTTTCCGCTGCGAGGCTCGTCTTCAATTGATTCCCTTCCTTCTGCAAACGACCTAAAACACCTTGAAAACCTGTGCTCTCAACAAAACACTGTCTCCATAGGCCTGGCACAGTTTTTCAAACGTTTCCGTTGCACTGTGCCCAAGTGTGAAGCAAAACCTGATAGTACACGTTGCTCGTAATTGATGTCACTCATTTTTAAAACGCACTGAAAAAAACCTTGCTCACAAAAAAAGTCACTACGGACAGTGCAACAACTCTAGCATTTTAAAATTTGCACTGGACGTGTATCAGATGTTTACTTGCCCTACCACGCATGCGCCTCGTCTCCAGTGTTGCCAGATCGAACACTAGAAAATCAGTCTCATTACTTAATTTACACACCTCGTACATATAGAGCTACAACTTTTATTTGAAATGTTTCTCTGGAAAAATTCAATTTAAGGGCAGTTACGAGGGAGGGGTGGGGTTATGTGTTCATCTAAAATTCTATTTCAGTTTATTTAAACAATTCTATCATCTAAATAATGTTAATTAGAATTGAATATGTTGTTGAAATTCCGACTTTCAAAAAAATCGGATAATCAGAAGTGCATTTACTAATTACCACATTACTAAACGATTTTTTCACTTTTTCGCCATTTTCTCAAAAATGTCCCCGACGATTTTCTAGAAACATCGTATATAAACTAAACATACAAAGATCTACAACTTTTATTTCAAACATTTCTCTGGGAAAATTCAATTAAGGGCACTTTTCGGGAGGGGGAGGGGTTATGTTTTTCTCTAAAGTGCTATCATACTTGATTATACAATACTGTCATCCAAAGAAAATTAATCAGAAATAAATGGATGGCCAAAATTCTGAGTTTCAAGATAATTAGTAAACCGGAAGTGGTGCGTTTTTACTGAACAGTTTTTTTTTCAGTTTTCGACGAATTTCATTAAATTTGGTACACTAACTATAAAATTTGTCAATTATAATTTTGAGAACAGTAGTAAGAGAAAGTTTTGTGAGTGTTTTCAAACCAGATTTTTTTTTTTTTTTTTTAATTCTGGAGGGAAGAGTAACATTAAGTACCATATACAGCGCCAGTTCAACACAATATATGGTTACTACTACTCATATAAGATTAATATACATTAGAAGCATTGGAAATTTGAAAAAAAAAAAGACAACCGGAAGTGCTGCTTACACAGTAGGGTTGCTGAGTTTTTCTGAATTGCCTTGAAAACGTTCCTCGAAACTTGACATGCTAATTACGCAAATATAAACTTATCACTTTTATTTTAAACAGTTTTGCCAAAAAAAAAAAAAAATTATTTTAGTTGTGCAGAATTTATAGCGTTAAATTTCAAATATTATATGCAGATGATGTTCAATGTTTACTGAATAGTTTTTTTTTTTCACTTTTCTGCCATTTTCTCTTATTACCTTTATTATTTGAAACCAGATTTTCTTTGTTGGCCGTTAGTTGTAATATGAAAACAAGAATTAGTTGGCTTCTCGACCGATTCAAGGGTAAAAAAACAAAAACCAAAAAAGAAATGTAATTGTTTTTTAATAATTAACAAGTTCGACGTTTCGACAAACATTGTTTGCCTTCTTCAGAAACGATACAAGAATAAAGAGAAAAAATTATAACTTAAAACATAAACAAAAAACAAAATATATAGGTGCGATTAAAGTAGGACTGCTGTCTGTAATGAACAGATCGCAAAATCGCTCTTTTTTTTTTGTATTGTTCCTGAAGAAGGCAAACAAAGTTTGTCGAAACGTCGAACTTGTTAATTATTAAAAAACAATTACAAAATTTCTTTTTTGGTTTTTGTTTTTTTTTACCTTGAATCGGTCGAGAAGCCAATTAATTCTTGTTTTCATATTATTTGAAACTTTTTCGGAAAAGGAGTTTTGGATGAGCGATAAGGTAAGCTTTGTTTAAAGGGGGGGGGGGGGGGGGGGTTATGGGGGGGGGGGGGTGGGGGCGGGGGGGGGTTCAAGTTTAGATTCACTTATTGTAAAATCTAAGAACAACTAAATATATAACAAGAGAATTATTATGTTTGAGTACAAATTAAAATTTGTAATTTATAACTGTGTAAATTACAGCAAGAGAAAAGTCGTGTGAGTGAAACATGTATTTCCTATGAAAATTTAATTCTGACACAATACTTCATCTTACAAAAGTAAGAGTAAGTATAAGAACTGGTAATGATACAAAAAAAAACAAAAAAAAACCTATGTATTTTAACAATCCTATGTATTTTATCTCATAAACTATTTCAATTTAGTCATGTTTGAACACCTGCTTGAATCTAACCAGTTTGGATCAATAAATAATACAGCTGGCATGCTTAGAATACTTTGGAACTTTAGTTAAGTGAAAACGGGAGACAGCTACCTCTTTATTAAGTGAGAAACAGCCTCCACCAATATTGAAAACTTTCTTGATGAAGTCTATAATTCTAACATGGAAATGACATACTTATCAATTACTTATATTAAATAGGACTAACAATATTATTCTGTTTTATGAATTAATGCGATAAATATCTGTGATTTGTCTTTAATATTAAAATATTAATTTTCATAAATGACACAATGAAATTATGATATGAATTTCTTTTATTTGAAATTTTGAAAGGGAATTTTTTTTTTTTTCCAAAACTTACGGATTAGGGATAAGACTGCTTGAATGTTGTTAGCTTGTATGGCAGCAGCGCTCTCTGTCTCCAAAACATTAGCAAAGCTAGTAAAGAGTTTAAATTAAAGCCTAGTTCACGGGCTCCTAAACAATTATTCTAAATTCAATTTTCCTAGAATGTTTGAAATAACAATATGTTTAAATAATATAGCTGCAGCTAGTTTCATCAAAAATTGTAACAAACAAATAAAAAAAAATTTACTGTGAAACACTTACACGACGACTTCCTATTAAAATACCTAATAGTAGAATTATAAATAAAATGATAAATTTTTTAAAATAAACCCAAATTTTACATATTCGTCCTAACATATACATGGAGGTGGTGGTGGGGGATTAGTACTTACTTATTAAACTTGGCAGGTAGAGAAGTGATTATATTATTATTATTATTATTATTAAAGCGGGGTGCCTGATGGCGTGGGACCTAAGCCTATGTGGCTTTTATCCCCCCGATGCCCCCCATATCATCCCCTTAGTTAATCTCCCCCGGTAGCTTACCGTCAGTCTATCGAGATATCCTTAAACTCCAACTCGCTCAGGCAAATCCTGCAAGAGTGGTGCCCCCCCGATGCCCCCCATATCATCCCCTTAGTTAATCTCCCCCGGTAGCTTACCGTCAGTCTATCGAGATATCCTTAAACTCCAACTCGCTCAGGCAAATCCTGCAAGAGTGGTGCCCTCCCAAATACGTGAAACCTAATACCAGCAAAACGGGAGCACTGACATAGATAGTAATACACCGTTTCCCTAACTCTGTCATCGCAATTCTGACAAATGGGAGTAGACGTCCTTCGTATGTATAAAACAAGTGACTAGACACCCAAGTATGTCCAGTCACTACCCTCACCAAGGTTCTCAGACCTGTCCTGCTAATGGACAGGAGGTAAGCCGGAAACTCCCTACTTAATTCCTTTTACAAATCTTTTAGCTTGGAGGCACCCCTCGTCCAGAAGCATTTCTCCAAGACTCTCGTCTCCCAAAGTTTAATCTTTTTATCACGAAACCTCTTAGTGACGGCAAGGGCTGGTTCAGGACCACCAAATGGTAATGATGATCCCTCCCTAGCCAACTGATCCGCCCTCTTATTGCCCTCTATTCCCATATAGAGACGCACCTTACCCCTCCGAGCCAAGGTGTTAAGTCTTCTCCTACATTCTCCCACTAGTTTCGAGCTCCACCATGGCTTGCTCAAAGCCCTCAGTGCGGCCTGACTATCGGAGAATATCCGCAACTCTTTGATCTCTCCCAGCCATTCCCCCACAAGGCGGCAGCATTCAATAATGCCCACCACCTCGGACTGGAAAACGGTGGCCAAACCACCCAAGGCCACCGAACTCCCTCTATCCAACTCCTGCAACCATGCTCCGCTCCTGACAGGCCAGTTCCCTCCTGCCTAGAGCCATCTGAATAAAAGCGAATAATGCCGTTACCCACCTCCGTTGGCCTCGTGAGGTTATTATCCCTCGTGAAGTGATTGTATTATGTCCCAGTAGACGTCCAAAAAAAAACACTGAACCAACTGCAATTATAACATTTGAAATTTAACGCTCCATTCCGTTAATATAACATAACACTCCGCACAAATATCTAATATATCAATTTTTTGGGGGGGAAATGTTTCAAAACTGATACGATTATATCTATGCAGTTAGCATACCAGGTATAACCAGGTTATGTCTGTGTTTTTCTGGGAATCCACCCCCCCCACCCGCCCAATAAATGCAAAAAACCTTCCTTGTAAGTCGCCGTTCCGGTTAAACGATGTTCGTCAAATTTGAAATTCCAGTAATACTTGCTAATGTATGTTAATTTTATATGAGTGGTAGCATATTGTATTAATGTGATACTTTTTAGTGAAGCTTCCCTCAGAACACCCAAAAAAATCTGGTATGAAACACTCCCACAACTTTCTCTTACTCCAGTTCTCAAAATTATAATTGATAAATTTTATAGTTTCTGTACCAAATTCGTCGAAAACTGAAAAAACTGTTCAGTAAAAGCGCACATCCGGTCTACTAATTTTCTTGAACCTCCAAATTTTGGCCATTTATATATATATATATATATATGACAGAATTGTATAATCAACTATGATATCACTTTAGAGAAAAAAACAAAAAAAAAAAAACCCGCCCCGCCCCCCCTCCAAAAACAGCCCTTAAAGAATTTTGGCAACAAAATTGTTTTAAATAAACTCTGTAGATTTAGTATGTTGTTCGTTATATAGAAACTTGTATATAGGAAGTTCAAGAGATATTTTTTCAAGGAAAAATTGCGAAAAAGTGAAAAAAAAAATCATTTAGTAAAAGTGGGAATGTAAAGCCTTACGGTTATTCCGAAATTTTTTTGATCACCCCTAGGAATTTTTCAACACCGTATTATTATTATAATTAACTTATTTAGATGATAGAATTTCTAATAACTGAAATAGCACTTTTAAATAAATACCTAACCCCAACTCTTCCAAGAACTGCCCTTAAATGAATTTTCCCAGAGAACATTTTTCAAATCAAAGTTGTCATCTCTTTTACCGTGGAGTTGATATAATAAGTTTGAGCTAATCGGACGGAACCCAGTTGAAAAAACGCAATGGAAAGAAACGCAAAAAAAGTATTATATATCTATTATATATTATATATTTATATATATATATTATACTATATAAACACAAGTAAGCGGGTATCTAGAGACATTTTCCAGCTCTGCGGAACCAACCACCACAACAAGTAAAGTGGTACTTCCGGTTGAGGTGAAAACTTGATATTGAAAATTTGGCACGATTACAATACTTCCACTTAATGTGAAGAGAATGATTTACTGTTATGGACCATAAGTTCAACCTTGAATTTAAGAATATGATTTTTATTTCCGTACCCTCCAATTCATCTAAAAACGTATTTTTTTTTATATTCAGGATTTTCAAAACATCGACTTCCTGTGAAAACTAAACAACTTTTAAAAATTCGAAAATCTGATATAAATGTTAAAGAAAGTAAAGTAATACAGACGCTATTCTAGAAATTTGCAAAAGTAATAACAGATAAAAGATAAAAATCTTTTTACGACGCATTTCAACATTTGATAAAAAAAATGAAGTAAAAAAATATGATAAAAAAGGTACTCTTAGGTATATAGATAACATATTTTATATTTACTGAATGACTTTTATCACTACTATTATATATATATATAATATATACATGTCACTATTTTATATATATATATGTATATATAAGTCATGTTGCTTTTATAATCTTCTATATTTTTTGCATTCAACATACTAATCTCTTTAATAAAACTGCTAATAAAACTATAATAGTGAAAAAAAAAAAAAACTGGTGTGATACACTTACACAACTTTCTCTTAATCCAATTATAAACTTTTAATTGACAAATTTTATAGTTAACCAAAATTTAATGAAATTCATCGGTGATTTTTCCGGAGAAAATCGTCAAAACTGTTCAGTAAAAACACACTTCCGGTTTTATTAATTTTTTTTGAAACACGAAAGTCTGGCAATTTATTTATTTCTAATTAAATTTGTTTAGATGTTAGAATTGTATGATTACCTAAAATAGCACTTTAAAAGGAAAACATAACTCCACCCCTATACAAAAAGGTCTCTCCTCTTCAATGACTTTACCGGAAGAAATGTTGCTAAATAAAAGTTGTAGCTCTTTATATGTGTAGTTCATATAATTAGTTTAAAGGAAATTGTTGGAGCCGTTTTAGAATAAATCACAAAAAAATTGAAAAATAACTTTTCATATAAAAATGATAAATATTCCGGTCAACTGATTTTCTTCATATTCAGAATTTCAAGAAAATATATTTTCAATTTTAATTAATATTATTTAGATGTCAAAATTGTGTAAAAAAATAAAAAAACTATAAGAGCAAAAACTCGAAGAAAAGTTCTCTTAAATGAATTTTACCAGAGAAATGTTTCAAAATAAAAATCGTATTTCTTAGTATGTGTAGTTCATATATAGCTTGTTTAATGATGATAATCGTTAGAGCTATTTCTGAGAAAATCGCAAAAAAGTGGGGGAAAAAAAAAAAAAATTACTTAGTAAAGTGGTACTTCCGGTTAAGGAATTTTAACAGATAACTTACTGTTAGACCACATAGTGATACTCTAAACAGAATATCAAGTTTCTGCGATTTTTTGCTTTTGAGCTATGCTGTTCTCTCTCTCTCTCTCTCTCTCTCTCTCACACACACACACACACACACACACAGACCATTTTCTACTAAAAACCCACCATTTTTGGACTCAGGGAAGATCTCGAAACGTGTAATTCTGGTGAAAGTTAGATACAGAAAATTTGACAAGATTACAAATACTTCCTCTTACCAGGAGAGAAAAATTTAAGAACCCATAAGATTTTTCACTGATGAATACGCTTTAATTTTTCTAGAGTTGAAACAGTTAAATATATCTAGGACTCTATATAGACAAACGCCTGATATGGAACCCTACATACAAGAATAAAACGTAACGAAGTAAAAAACAGTTACAGCTTAATCAAGCGAGTATTGGAGAGACGCTTAAAACTAACTTTAAATAACAAAGTACTTGTCTACAATATACTGAAAACCAATTTGGACTTAAGGACTCGAGTTATGGGACATTCCAATATCCACCGCCTCCAAAAACCCTACAATCCAAAATACTCCGTTTTATATCCAATGCTCCGTTTACACATTTCTAACCTGACAATCCATTACGATCTCCAGATTCTATTTATAAGTGACCACAAATTTCATACCCGTCTCGCACATCATCATAATCCATTAATTCATCAACTTTCCTCACCATCCATTCCAGATAACCCTCCTCGTGATCTCTTTTTAAGTGCGCAGCGAAATAGTGTGGTGGGTCACCACAGTGGATGATTTCTCCTTACCGTTATTGTGAGTCATCTCATTTACTTGTTGCTGGTTACGCAAGCGCACCAGCAATTGTAAATTTTAAAATAAACCAAAAAAAAAAGAAGAGAAAATAGATCTTATCTCCAGGTATCGGGGAAAGAAGACGACTCATCAGGAAGCAAGGACAGATGTCTAAGAAACGAAAGAAGATATTTAAAACCAGAAGTTTCAAAGACATATTCTATAATAGTTGTGGTTTGGTCCGGACTTGCTGGAAAGCATAGAATATTTTCCGTGATAGCCTGCGTCTTTTTATGATCATCCAACGATTTTCATTAAACATGTTACGAGTATACCAACTATACATATAAGAGCTACAATTATTTTTATTTGAAACATTTCTCTGGTAAAATTCATGTAAGGGAACGCATGAATGATGCAGGCTATACTGGAAAATACCTCTGATACATATTCTACAACACCATAATGTGAAAATAATCTATTTTACAATGGTGTGTGAGAACTAAATATATCAAATAATAAAAAAAAAAGCCGCAGGGAGCTCAAACTAGATGATAGATGGTCTGTTAAGTGCTAACATTATACACTGATACTTCTTTAAATCTGGTAGATATCAACTACACATAAAGAGCCCAAACTATTATTAGTAACATTTTTCCAACAAAATTGAGTTTTTGAGTTTCAAACTCAATTACGTAACCTATTTAAAACATATAAATAGCGTTTTCTTCTAAAATGATGAAAAATCGGTTATAAGCATTATATGTAAGTATGAAGGTAAAAATAAGTATCTTATATGAAAATTCCTATGGACTTACTCATTTACAATTTTAAAACAATACTTAACTATAACAAAGTTTCTTAATACTTTATAAAGTTATTATAAAATATTTTTAGCTGCCCTTAAATATTATTTTAGGTATTAGGTGCAAAACCTTTTACAATGAGTTCAGTAGTTTATAAAAGTATATCAGCACAAACCGTACAAATGAAATATAAACTGTACATATTAAGGTAATAAAACAAAAATTCTCTAAATGTAAGTTTGAAAAATCAAAGAAATAAACAGAAAAAAAAAATTAAGCTTCCAATAACAATAATAATGAGATTAAAATGTAATATCTTTTATATATACATCTATTGCAGATAGCCACATAAGTTAATAAAGTGTTTCATGTATAATAGGAGTATTACAGGGTGTCCTCCAAGGTATATATGGATAACGACTTTTTATCGGAAACTAAGATAGCTAGAAAAAAACTAAAAAAAATACGTGTCCCCGTAGTTTTTTTGTTAGAAATCCAAATTAGATTTGCAAATTTGTTTTGGTGCTTCCAGAGGCGAGATACAGGCATCAACTTCATTTTTCAAATGAGGAGGTGTGGTTTTTTATTTAAGAAATAGATTCCTCTATTTTTTGTAAGAAAAATTTACTTGAACGGTTTTTTTCTTTGAGCGATATTTTACAAGTTATGAATGAAAACATGATTCCTATAAGAAATTTCAAAATGCTATTATAACGGTTTTTTGATTGAATAAGAAGAAAAGTACTATTTTATTATAAATTTTACTCCTTATTAATTACAGATCTTGCTCGAACTGGCCTCCACCATTAGAGATGCTATTTCTTAGGCAGTAAGGTACAATTGGCAGGAAAGAGCATGTCTGTGCATCTCTAATGGTGGAGGCCAGTTCGAGCAAGATCTGTAATTAATGAGGAGTTAAATTTATAATAAAATAGTACTTTTCTTCTAGGAATCATGTTTTCATTCATAACTTGTGAAATATCACTCACAGAAAAAAAAAACTTAAAGTAAAATTTTCTTACAAAAAATAGAGGAATCTATTTCTTGAATAAAAACCATACCTTCCCATTTAAAAAAATGAAGTTGGTGCCTGTTTCTCGGTTCTGGAAGCACCAAAACAAATTTGAAAATTAAATTTGGATTTCTAACAGAAAAACTACGGGGACACATATTTTTAAGTTTTTTTCTAGCTATCTTAGTTTCCGAGAAAAAGTCGTTATCCATATACCTTGGGACACCCTGTATACTACATAAATACACTGCGTTACTTTTTTCACTGTTTTACCTACTAATGGAATATATATAAAAGGAACTGCTAAGTTATAATTAATTTCTCGTAATATACTGAAATTTAGAATTTACAAGTTTTCCAAAAGAGAGGATCTCCGTTTAAATATATTTTTCAAATAACTATAAATTCTAAACATATTTTGGTTGCTGAAATTATTGATTAAAGACAAAAGTTCTACATTAGGATTATTTGTTCTTACAATGTGAAGTGGCTGTCTAAATACTTCATATGCGGGACAGTCTGTATAAATATATGGATCAAAGTCTGTGATTCGTTATGATTGAAAATAGAGCAAGTATTTTTAGGTTTTATTACATATATTTCGTTGTTTATTTTAAATTTATAAATATAAGACCCTGACAGTCTTATTTCAAAGAAAACCCTTATAAACCGGAAGGGAATAGTCTTATTTAAATAATTATTAGTCTACATTTAAATATTGCTGAACAGTGTTATTTATTAGGTTTGAGCTTCCCCAAAATACATTATGTACGTTACTAAATACTTTATTTAAATCAGTTGCAATCAGGTATTGTTTATATCTTTCTAGCATTATTATGGACATTGGTCTTAAGGGATAAACATTGCAAACTCCTTAGATCATCCAAATTTGCTTCCTTTAAACACTCAACCACTTGTAAATACCAATTATATCTTACACTGTTTGGATAAGCTGTACTTAAGACGATCAACCTTTGTAAACAAATTTTAAGATAATTACTGGCATTTAAGCAGCAAATTTTATATAGCCAGCCTAACGTTTGCTTTAAAATTTGAAACTTTAAATGAATTTCATCAGTTTCCAGGCGTATTAAATGATTAGGAGTACCTCTGGGCAGACATAATAATAGGCGTTTGAAAAAAATTTACTTGAATTCTTTCTACTTGATCCAAATGTATTGACTCCAAATAGGGGTACAGTAGAGTAAACATTTTTCACTAAGCTTTGATACAAGCAGATTTTCGATTGCCAATTTTTAGAGTTACCATGAGAGAGGATTCCAATCACACTTCCTACAGTGTGTTGTGGTGGTTGGTTCCGCAGAGCTGGAAAGCATCAGAGACATTTTCCGTGGAAGCCTGCTTCATTTTGTGGTCATCGACCGGTTTCGGGCGTTCGCCCATCTTCAGGATGCGCTTTTCAGACAGTGTGCCAACACAGACTCGTACAGAGACTTAGTTTCACACTTCAGTCAAGGATCACTAACTCAGAGTTAGTGTGAAACTAAGTCTCTGTACGAGTCTGTGTTGGCACACTGTCTGAAAAGCGCATCCTGAAGATGGGCGAACGCCCGAAACCGGTTGATGACCACAAAATGAAGCAGGCTTCCACGGAAAATGTCTCTGACACTTCCTACAGCTACATTTGCTATATATGAACAGTTATAAGAAGTTCAAACAAAAGTTTGAGCAGTAATAAGAACTTCTTCTTCTTCTTGCTCGGCTCTACAAACCATCAATGGACCCTGGCCTCCTCGATCCGCTTCCGCCAGTCCTCTCTGTTTAATGCGGCAGCTCTCCAATTCCGGACACCTAGCATGACCCTGGAGTCCTCGGTAACCCCATCAACCCATCGCAACTTGGGGCGTCCTACCCTTCTTGTGCGCTGCACATTTTCTTCCATAATCCTTCTAGGAACCTCGTTACAAGCCATTCGTATTACATGGCCTGCCCATCGCAACCTACTCAACTTAATTATTTTAACGACGTCCGAGGTCTGGAATAGATACGTCAGCTCCGCATTAGAGCGCCTTCTCCAGGTTTCCCCGTCTCTAACAGGTCCATATATTCGCCCGAGGATCTTCCTTTCGAACGTTACTAATAGCTTTTCATCGGCTTTCGTTATGACCCAGGCTTCTGAACTGTATGTAAGAACAGGCCGAATGAGCGTCTTGTAGAGGGTTACTTTCGTATTCCAGGTCACAAGTTTGCTCATTATATGTCGGCCGATCCCGAAAAAACATTTATTTGCCTGGGCCACTCTCTTTCTGACCTCTACGGAGACATCGTTATCTTTTGTAACGATAGTGCCCAAATAGGTAAAGGAGTTTACTCTTTCTACATTAAGGCCTCCTATATTAACATGGTCAATGTGTTCTATCGGTTCCCCTGCATGCATGTACTTTGTCTTGGTCTCATTAACTACTAATCCCACCTTCTCGGCAGCTTTAGGTGTTCCTTCTCGACCAGGTTAAGGAATGCAGTTTCCATATCACTGAAGGACCTTCCTATGATGTCGACATCATCTGCATAGGCCAAAATCTGTGCGAATTGTGAAATATTGTGCCTGACTGCTGGATACCGGCTTTGTGCACCACATGTTCCAGAATAGGTTAAAGAGTTGGCACGAATTATCTTTTTATCCCAAAGACCGACCACCTGGCTAGTCTTTTGATAACCGCCAACACCTGTTGCCCAACCTATTCAAGACCTAGGATCAACACACGGCAAGAGATGTTTTAGTGTGACCCGTAATTACACACTTGTCAATGTGTGAGTGATGGCAATATAACGTCTCTCTACAAGAAGAGTGGAGGATTATTCCTCAGTATCTTATCAGCGTAACATCAAGATTCTACCCGTGACATAATTCATACATCGGAGCGCGTCCCTATCTAAGTATTTGAACATATATTTATTTATCATCATTATAGTTGTGCATTCTAGTTACAATTTAAATCATTTCAAATTAATTGTAGTTTATCTTTTCAAACCTTTAAATTATTGTTAAAATATAAGTATATATATCTATTTTCGTAAATTAGTAATTCATATTGCGAGTAACAACTCTCTAAAAATCTCTAACTAACTCCCAACTATTCATCACATCATCACCCTCTTCAAGACATCTGAACCCATTACAGTGACCAATAGCCATCACGCGAGTTTCTCTTACAGCAATTAATAAAATTGTACAAAGTAAGTTGGAAATTTTTCACTTTGCCTTAACATAACTACAGAAATGTTGACGGAACTTGTATCTACTCAAGGCATCTGATAATTGTTGATTAGAATAATGTCCTTTAATAGCTATTTTATTTCTACGGATTGATAAGTACTCTGTGTTAGAATAACTCAATTTAATTGAGCAACCCTACTTGATTTTGATTAAATGTTCTCTCAAAATAATATTAATAAATATTTAATTTTTGGCCATAATTCCGAGTTTGAAAAAAATAGGTTTACCGAAAGTACGTCTTTTATATTATATTTCGGAAGCATATGTATATATTGTTTCAGTTACATTGTGAAATTTGTAATTATGTAATAAACTTATAATAAATAAATAATACATCATAAATCAAAACTGTTTCATATCAGATTTTTTTTATTAACGACTTTTGACCGAAATCTTTGTGTTCCAGGATGGAAGAGAAAGGGAAAAAGGTCAATAAACCAAAGGAAGCTCAATTAATAACAATATTAACAAACTAACTAAAAGTCTAGAGCCTAGGGCAAGAAAAAAAAAACCGAGAGGCCAAAATAAAGCTGCATTAAAGTACAGCCTAGAAAGTTTATAACCTCCAATAAAGATAACTCAATACGATATTTTTATGTAGGGCTATACATTCTCTTTCCCACACACGTCACCCAATCTAGCTCCTTCACACAAATACACACACACACACACACACACACACACACACACACCACACACCCACACACACACACACACACACGCCCATATATATATATATATATATACACTGTCGCAGTACAAGAATTATCTGCTGCAGTAAATCCCTGCACGAAGTACTTCAATACGTCTACAAAATACTAGAGGGGCAATCAGCTCACGTATTTCTCGGTGTCAGCAGTAATACATTCAGTCTAATATATCTGCAATAAAACAACCAAAAGACAAAAAAGTATATATATAAAATAGAAGTTTGGAATATATAGGTTTATTTGCTGTATTTACCAGTGTGTTTGGAAAAATCGATTATTCATTACTTCATGCCCATAAAGTGGGTCAAAACATTATCTCATTATTTTAAGTTATTAATCTTAGAAATTTAATTAAATTCTCAAATGAAATTAATTATTTCAAATTGGCAAAAGGAAAGCTTACATTTAAACTGAATTTCGCGGATTTTTTTTATATTTTTTTCTTTTTATTTTTATAGAAACATGCTGATATGATGAACTTAATTCGTATTTTCATAACACAACTCAAAGTTCCAAACACAAATGACCCAACGACAACGCTTCTTATACTCATACATGTAGGGTCTGCGTAGATATGTAACTTATACACAGCACAGAATTTAGCGTACTTTACGCAAGCACACTTTCTAGCTCACTAACAACACACCTATTCATACTTTTATATTATATTATAATATATTAAGGGTGTGAAAAAAATCTCTCAAAAATAATTACTTGCAAGAAGCTGTAATGGGATCTGAAGAGCGAAGAAGCAGACATCAAATGAATAAAACGTTAATTACCCCCCCCCCCACTTAGACCAGACTAGTGAGGGAGAATTCGAGTCATACAAATAGAGCGACCAGAACAGTCAGGAGAATTTTACAACAGTGCATCCAGTCAGCCACCTACCTACTTACTTTCTATTTACTCAGCCAGTCTGTTTCTTTATTATTCTCTAGCTACCTATATTCTATTTTACTGTTAAGACCTTGCAGTTTGAGTGTTTATTATAAAGTTTCAGCATATCATCTAGTTTTTATTTCTTAATCTCATCCCTAAATCCATTCTCCTTCTCACATCCATTATATAATTCAAACTTAGTTATTCTATTGTGGGAACAACTATCGCATTAAGGTTTCTGTTGAAATCCATTAATCAACTTTGCAAGTGCAATTTTAATAAAGAATTTTTTTTTTTCACTTTTTTGTGATTTTCTCTTAATCGGCTCCAAACTTCGTATTCATCTTACACATATAAATGCATATCATCAGGAAAAATTATTTTGTGGGGGGAAATACAACGTTAAGCTTTTCCAAATTTGAAGAAAATAGGTTAACCCGGAACTTTAAACTTGGAATTGGTACTAACTACACAGATATAAACCTATCACTTTTTTTTTTTTTTTGTGAATTTTTCCTAAAAGTCCTGAGGGCCCCCATGTCAGTTATGTTCAAAATTTAAATGGCTACCACAAAATTTGTTGATTGGGTTAGAGTTGGCTGCCACGCAGTCCACGTGTGATATATCGTCCCCCCTATCACACTCTTTAAATCCCATATCTACTAAACATTTGTCACCATTGCAATTTTAATGAAAAATGTTAATTAAATTATTGTATTAATTGCAGCACGTGAGTGTTTTCTGCCAGATTTTTTAAAATATTGATAATTCAATTTGAAAAATTGACTTGCATTACTTTTTTTTAATAAGAAAAAGTGAGAGTAAAAATTAATCAGAATTACTTTTTAATACTGTATCATCAGTTTTATAAGTAATTATAACAAACATAGGGGGTTACAAATTCAAACAGAAAAGTTTAATCTGAATAACAAGTAATAATCCTTAAAATCTCCGCAATGAGTACAAGGCGAAGAAAGCTAAATAAAACATTCATTAACTCCCTTCACTTTGTGGAGAAAAATAAAAAAAAAAATTAATACACGGTTAATACTTGGCGTGGAAGTACTTTCTCTAATAAACAAAAACTATTCCTTCCTACACATACACTGCATTAGTAGTATAATCGATTTAATAATCGATAATGGTATGAAATAGGTTAGTGGGGTAATATTAAACTACTGTGTCTATTATTACACTCCTTAAGAAATGAAGGACTATTTATAAAACAATTTTATATAAATTTTAAATTTACAACTATGTACTTATATACTATTTACAATCAGACTAGGATGGGTAGATTAATTTGGTGCCAATTAAGAAATAAAAACATTTACTTCCTCTTGAGTGTGATGCAAAAGGTTTTTAATAATATTATATGATATTCCAATAAATTAATTAATACCATAATGGAAATACAGATTTTAATGATTTGAAAATAGCATTTAGCTTCCATATAAACTCAAAACAGAATATGATGAGGAACCAGAGCAAGTGATTTTCTCAAAAAGTTTTGCTTCAATATAAAAAAAAAAAAAAAAATTAATTTTTTTTTTAAAACAGCAAATATATTCCTAGTAATAAGAGAAACATTGTGATCGTGTTAAATTTTTGAAATTGTGTTTTCAATCGAAAAATAGTACAAGTTGTAAGGTCCCCCTATGATTACGAAATTTGTTTTTGTTTAAAGAATGATCTCACCACATCTGACACTAGGGAAATGATTAGCTCAGTGGATAGCGCACTAGACTCCCACGCGGAGGATCCGGGTTCGAGTCCAGCTGTGGTGTCCTTAGTTTTTTTCTTCCTAGGAGGCCTTTGCTGCTCACTGTGCGGAGAGAACACTGTCCGGAGGCCGGTCGGAGAAGGCTCCGAGCGCCAATGACCTTAAGCGGCCTCTACACGGTCAATAGTATTGTCAATATTAGTATTGACAATATAACCATCAATACTCGTGCTAACCAATCACAAACTTCGTTACTTCAATAATATTGATCGTGTAAGGTAATGAAGTATTGTGATTGGTTAGCACGAGTATTGATGGTTACATTGTCAATAGTGATACTGACAATATTATTGACAATATTATTTAGATGTTGACGCGCCTTGAATAAAAAAAATAATCTGACACTAAGATTTCTTACAAAATCCCATTAAGAACGATCAACATCGGTATCGTGGTTTTTTCTGCTTGGACGTACAAGTGCAATTCCGTCTATTGTGTGTTATAACGCTTCTAAAATAAGGTAATGTTACTAAGAAGACCTTAAAATTACCGAAGAAAACTCAATTTCAAAAAAGTATGTTCGTTAAAAAATAATAAGGCACCGGGTTTCGAACGCGTTACTTATGAGTTTTTTAAAAATTCCCCTGAGGTTTTTCACTTCCAAATGATATCACTCTTGAACAGAATTTACGATCTAGAAGCTACCCCACCTTCTTTTGGAAGAACTATTATTTTCCCACTTTTCAAGCAGGGTAATGGGAATCTCCTGCTTAGATGCAGTTGCCAAAATATTCCCAGCACTCTTGCTTCGTCGTCTGGAATTGTTTGTTACAGACAACTCCCTGTTAAATGAATTCCAGTCTGGCTTCAGACGTGGTTACTTGTTTGTTATAACCATTATAATTAAACCTTAAATTTATGCGACCAGGGGGTAAATTGTATTGTTTTTTTGTAGACCTAAAAGCAGCCTTCGACTATGCAAATCACAATTCACTATTTTTGAAGCTTTTTAATCTTGGAGTTTCGTCTAAATTTATTAATACTTTGACTTTTTCAGAGTCACTAATGGCGTTCGTCAGGGTTGCCTACTTAGTCTGATATTTTTCTCGCTTTTTCTGGGCGATTTACCTCTGGCTCTTGAAGGTGGTATTCGTATAAGTGGAGTTGTATTCAAGATAATAATGTATCCACAGGATGTGGTACTTCTAGCGGATAACCCTAATCTCAAAAGAAATATTAAAATTTTAGAATCTTATTGTGATCTCTGGAATTTATCCTTAAATTTAAACAAATCTAAACTTATGGTATTTCGGAAGGGAGGTAGACTTGCTTCCTCTGAAGGTTGGCTTTACAAGGGTTTACCCGTGGAAGTAGTTAATCAGTATAAATATTTGGGATGTTTTTGGTGTCTACTCGATTTATCTATGACTTCTCCCTTGAAAGATAGCATCTCTTCGGCAAAATTCGGGATCAACAGGTTCTAGTCTGATTTCATTGCAAATAACTCAGCCCCGCCCTCGGTTAAATATACTTTTTTTAATACAGTTTCTCATACCGTGGTTTGTTATGCCTGTCAGATTTGTGGCTTTCAAAGTTATGAAGAATTAGATAAGTTTCACAGATTTTTTTTTATTAAAAAAGTTTTTCAGATTGCATTCAGTGACCGACCCCTAATTATATGCTTTCCCAGTGAAACGTCAACGACTCTTAAGGTTTTTACATTTTCACTACACTTTAGACACTGTCTCAAAATTCTTAATTTGCCCGATTCGCAAAATATGGCTTTGGAGATTGTTAAAAATAAAATTTTTTTGGTTTAAGAGCATTGGTCTTCCTTAGCTCAACGTTACTCCTGTGTATTTGATTCATCTATAGCAAATATGTCTAGTTGGTGGACGCATCTGACGGTTATTGTACAAAGAATGAGGGATCATCATCTTGAAGAATGTGTGGCTTTGGCTCGTTGCTCTACGAGGTTTTTATTATATAAAGAGTTGGACTATTCTGTCAAGCCTTGTAGCTTGATGTCCAACTCAGCGAACCTAACGCTTAATCAACTTGGTTGGCTATTCAGACTTCGCCAGTGAGCTGCTCTGTTTAAATTATACCCTTTGGGTTGAGAGAAGTAACTCCTTGTGCTCACTATGTAACTCTCGCGCGAGGGAGGAAGTCTACCACTTTTTGGCAGAGTGTTCCATCCTCTCCAAGTTACGTTCTCTTAATGTTGCGACAAATTATCTAGATCGCAGTTGATGTTGTTTCTCAATGGCAAAAACAACATTGGGATTATAAATTTTGCGAGACACGCCTGGCAACAATATAGATATATTGGGTTGGTGTAAAAATAATGCAGGTTTTTGAACTTTCATCTTTTGTTTACTTCTGCTTGCCAAGTAAACAAAGATAATCCACCAGTCTAGGTAATGGATTATAAACAATGTTTATTAATGTTGTTTTTCCTCAAATATTAGTTTAGTTTGTGTTCCATTTTGTATGAGTTAAGACCTCCGATATTCACCATGTCAAAACAAGATTTTCGTCAAATTTATTTTTACGAGTTCAAACTTGGTCGAAGTGCGGCTCAAACTGCGCGTAACATCAATGTTGTTTGGGGTGAAGGAAGCATCAGTGAATGTACAGTGCAGCGATGGTTCCAAAAATTTCGTGTTGGAGATTTTGATCTCGAAGACAAGGAAGGTCGCGGTAGGCCCTCTGTTGTTGATCACGACCATCTTAGGGCATTGGTGGAAGATAACCCTCGCAAAACCACTCGGGACTTTGCGAGAGAAGTTAGTGTTGACCACTCAACAGTCGTTCGCCATCTCGAACAAATTGGTAAAGTTAAAAAGCTCGACACGTGGGTACCTCACGAATTGACCCAGAGCCAAAAACATCGGCGTTTTGAAATTTGCAATTCTCTTCTGTTGCGCTACCAAAATGAACCATTTCTTAATCGAATCGTGACATGTGATGAAAAATGGATCCAATACGACAACAGGAGACGGTCAGGCCAGTGGCTGGACAAGGATGAAGCACCAAAACATTTCGCGAAACCAAGCCTGCACCCGAAAAAAGTAATGGTGACAGTGTGGTGGTCTACTGCAGGTGTTATTCATTACAGCTTCCTAAATACTGGCGAAACAATCACGGCTGAAACATATTGTCAAGAAATTGACAAAATGCATAGGAAATTGCAAAATCTTTGTCCAGCATTGGTGAATCGGAAAGGACCAATTCTTCTTCACGATAACGCCAGGCCACATATCGCAATGCCAACTCTCAGGAAACTTCAGGAATTGAAATATGAAACACTTCCGCACCCTCCATACTCCCCCGATCTCTCGCCGACGGACTTCCACTTATTTAGACATTTGGACAACTTCTTAAGAGGAAAAAATTTTAGGGACCGAAGTGAAACCGAAAAT
This sequence comes from Triatoma infestans, assembly GCA_011037195.1. Classification (NCBI taxonomy): domain Eukaryota; kingdom Metazoa; phylum Arthropoda; class Insecta; order Hemiptera; family Reduviidae; genus Triatoma; species Triatoma infestans. Next base: position 106,237 of record JAAEAF010001730.1, read on the forward strand.
GCCTTCCGCGAGTTTATTGAGAGTTTAAATAAAGATTTTTTAGAAACTGGAATAAAAATGCTTCTGACACGTTGGCAACTATGTGTTGATAATGATGGAAGATATTTTGAATAAATAATCTTAGTTTTATACAAATTATAATAATTTTTTTTTTTGGCATATAAAAACCTGCATTATTTTTGCACCAACCCTATAATTTAATTATGGAATTTAATTTTGATTAAGCTCTGTATTATTACTATTCAGGTTCTTTTTTGTTTGAACTAAATATATTTAGTAATTTACTTAAGTATTTAGTTATTTAAGAAACTAATTCTTTTTTTATTTAAAACAAAAATTTTTTAAGTTTAAGTAAATGAATGACTTTCTCTACTTTTTGTATTTTTGTTTACTTTATTATAATTATTATTACTATTTTCTTTTTCTCTCCTCTCTTGTTTCATTCTTTCTTCAACTTTTGTATGTCTTAGTTAGTAGCTTTTTTTTTTCATAAATGTTTATTTAATTTATAAAACAATTTATAATTATTATTATTTATATGTACATCTACCTCCGGCAGACGGTTTGCCATTGGCGTAAAATACTTTTTTCCTTTTTACATGTATTTATTATAATTTTTTTCAAATAAAGCATTATTATTATTATTATTATTATTATATTAAAGGTCTATGTTCGCAATTAATTGTTTCTCTTACGCATTTTTTTTTTTATTTATGTAGATATAAGCGAAATAAACAGGAAATCGCCTTTTATATCTGATGGATACAACAACCGGAAGTTTAATGATTAATAATGTGAATAACCTAAGTCAATAATTATCTCAGAATAAAAAAAAAAGAAAAGCTTATTCCCGGCAATACATGTTGAGTGCATTGTTAACAATTTTTAAGTAGAACTGATGGTGTACAGATAACGTCACAGAAATATAACGGCTCTTTGCTCACTGTTGCTATGGAGAATCATTTTTTTTTTTTTTTTTTTACATTAACAGATCAAAATACCTTAGTATATTCTAAATATATTATTATTTGTATAAATAAATGTTTGTTTATGTATGTAAAATAGGGTTATTGACACACCAGAGTTCACTGTCAGCAAACAAATAAATACGCATATCGCTGTAGTTTTACTTACATATAAGTGTTAATTGTTCTAGTAAATATATGTTATATTATTTTATTTATCACTTTCCCTTAATGGCGGCCTAAGAGGAAGTATTGCGATAGTCAACAATTTTTTTAATGCACCGACAATTAAATATATCTAAAAAATATTACGCATAATGATAAAAACAGTTATCCGGAAGGGGAATTATACTTTTTTGTCTATTATCGTGATTGTCACGAAAACTGATCCAAAAATTTTATTCAAATGTAGATATCTAAAAAACGTATCAACACATTTTCCTGGGAAACATTTTTAAGGGTAGACTCCTCCCCCCCCTTGTGTTTACGGTTTTACTAAATCAGGTTTCATAGTTTTTTTTTTTTTTTCTTTCTCAGAAACGGCAATAACGATTTTCTTTAAACTTGGAATGCTATTTGCACCGATTATTATTATTATTCGCAGAAGGGGAGGGCAAACCCTACGCTATCCAAAGCCTCCCATTTGCACCGATACAAACCTGTCTTCTTTTTTTTAACATACCCCATGAAAAATTTGTTTAGGTGGTTCTAAGTATCTGTGTTAAATTTCAAATGGTATGTAGTAGATTTGCGTTCAATACAATTAGCGCTTTCTTCTGGACTATAATATCATTGCAATTATTATCTACATTGGATATATTCCCAATTTTTTTTTTTTTTTTTTAAACAAAGTTATTAGCAAAATCAGGCTATAAATTAATATAAACAAAATTTGTTTGAAACTATATTAAAAGCTATTTAAGCGGAATGATAAAGTGGGAGGAATAGTGTCTTGTAAAGCCGTCAATATTGCCGCTTTAGAAGTGGTTTTCTATGCAAATTACAGTTTAGAGGGAACACTTAAGATTCTAACTTATCCTGAAACTTCTGAAATCAATATCGTAAAATGTTCCAAATAAATGTAATAGATCTTAATCTGAGTAGTATGCACGTAATTAAATTATGCACGTGTCTGACATTTAATTAAAAAAAAAATAATAATCACTTTACTGTCTTGAATTTATCACCTGTCTTGAATGTAAAAAAAAAAAAAAATGTTCGAAATGTCAGACGGACACACACACACACACGCATTCACGCTATATAAACTAAATTTAGAAAATCAAACACAATCTTAACAGCAAAATGAGAATGTGGACAAAATCTGGTATCAAAACCTCATGTGACTCTTACTACAATTTACATAGTTATCAATTTATATTTATTCAAACTTGTATATATTTACTAAAATCAGAGATACTTTCCATGGTAGCCAGCTTCATTGTGTGGTCATCGACCGGTTTCGGGCGTTTGCCAATCTTCAGGATGCGTTTTTTTCAGATAGTGTGACAACACAGACTTGCACAACAGAGCAAATTCCGTTTTCACACTGACACACTTAAAATTTGGAGGAAAATGAGAGGGAAGAGGGTAAGGATGTGGCTCGTGGCAGGAAAAAGGCCTATTTAGCACTTGCCAGGATCTTAAAAAGCCAGCTTTGTAAGCCACTGCACCTAAGCAAGGATCTATAAGACCCTAATTAGGCCAGTGATCACATACGCTTTAGAAACATAGACGCTCAAAACTATCAGCAAGTCTGCTTGACAGATTTGAGCGAAAGATATTTCGAGGCGTGTATTTGGACCTTTAATCAGTCCTTAGGATGTCCCCTTGGCCATACTATACTCCATCTGGTGTGGCTCCACATAAATCTTACTTGCAGCCTCCAATACCCATCCAGGTGAAATGCCCGAGTCAATCACTGCAATCATTTCAATCGCTGCACTTTTATCTGCGATCTTCATAAGAGTAACATAATTCTGTATTTTTCTTTTTTCGGCAAACTCCGGTCCAAATATACGCCTGGAAATATCTTTCGCTCAAATCTGTCAAGCAGATTTGCTGAGTGTCTATATTTCTAAAGTGTATGTGATCACTGGCCTAATTAGGGCCTTAGAGATCCTTGCTTAGGGCAGAGGCTTAAAAAGCTGGCTATTTAAGATTCTGGCAAGTACGAAATAAGTCTTGTTCCTGCCACGATCCACAACATCCTTACTCCTCAGTTTTCTCCAAATTTTACTTAATTAACCGAGATTTTTGAAGGTTCCCCCAGATTTAAAGCGGTAACCACCAAATACATAGAAGAACTGGGATTTTCCTTCTCAAAACAAGGAAGGACCTCTTACTGTTATCTTCGGTAACAACAAGACCTTTTCGCTTTACTTTCCAGCTTTTGAAATTCCTTCTTAATATTTTGGTCTTGACCTCCTCAAGATTGCTACGCCACCTGCGTACCTTGGGTCATTTTGGTAAAGATTGCACTACCTTGATCTAATCCAGTCCTAATGACTGGACGTGGACCTGGCTGATGACTAACTCAAAAAGCTACATTAACAAGGAGGGGACTAAATGTTTAGTCCTCTTCAATCTTATGTCATTAGGAGAATTTAAACTAATGAAAAGAAATGTTCGAGGGAAGCGTGACTTTGCAGCTTCCTCGACAATCCCTCTAATATTCCTCCAAAAAAAGTATTAAACAACAGTGATAGTTATAGTGTACACCAAGTTTAATAAAATCCAATAGTATCTTTCTGGAGAATATCATAGAAAACTAAAAAAAAATTCTGCAGTAATGTGGTACTTTCATTTTAGAAATTTTGACAGATAACTTAATGTCGAATCTGAATCCCATGGTGATACCCATACGAAATATCAAGTTTGAACTTCCTGCTATTTTTCGTTTTTGAGTTCTGCTTTTCACGCACAATTTTTTAAAAAAACAACTTTTTGCAGACTCGCAAGGAAATATCATAAATTAAATAAATAAACACTAACTGAAAGGAATGCTAACTGTTGGTCATTCAAGAGTCGACTTTTGCATTGTTTTGCAATTCGTTTATTCTCTCTTCTTGAACAGAATATGGGAAAATTATATTTACACTATATAATCCTATTTTCACGGACGCAATAAATATTAAAACTAAGTACAAAAATCTAGTCATTTATATGGATTTTTCATATTGGGGAAATCAGAGAAATGAAGGTCAACTTGAATTTAATAACTAACTTCCGAAACTTGTTTTCTTTACAACCGGAAAAACAGGTGGAGCTAAGAATTTCACAGTGGATTTTTCTGAAAACTCTTCAAATAGTCAAATCATTTTTATTTATTTATTTATTTATTTTTTCTACTCTTATTGCTGTAAAAGTTAATATTATGATGTATTAAATTTACGACGCTGAGTTTTAACCGGAAGTACTTGTTTTGTGGTACCTGAGAACGAAAAAAAGGGTTTTATAGCGATATGAACTCGAACTCAATCACTCTCTCTCTCTTTTTGGGTGTATGTGAACAAAATATCTCCAAAATTAAAAATCGCATGAAAGTCAAACTTGATATTCCACTTAGGTAGTACCACCAACGTACCTGACAATAAATAAGTTTTTGATATAGTCCATCATCGGAATTGCGACTTGATTTTTTTCTTTCTCTTACTCCTAGTAAGAGGAAGTATTGTAATCGTGTCAAATTTTCGATATCGAGTTTTCATCGGAAATATCCGTTTTGAGGACCCCTGAGTCCAAAACACTGGTTTTTAGCAAATAGTCTGTGTAGGTGTGTATGTGAACAGCATAGCTCAAAAACGAAAAACCGTAGAAAGTTGAAACTTGATATTCCGTTTAGGTGTCACCATGGCATCTGATAGTGGGTCATCTGTCAAAATTCCTCTACCGGAAGTACCACTTTATTTGTTTGTTTTTTTTACTTTTTTGCATTTTTCTCCAAAATGTCTCCGACGATTTTCTTTAAACTTGTTATATGAACTAGATATACAAAGAGCTACAACTTTTATTTGAAATGTTTATCTGGGAAAATTCATTTATGGGCAGTTATGGGGGAGGAGTGGGGTTAGGTTTTTCATCTAAAGTGCTATTTCAGTTTATCAAACAATACTATCACCTAAATAATATTAATTAGAATTGAATAAGTTGATGAAATTCCGAGTTTCAAAAAAAAAATCGGATAACCGGAAGTGCTTTTAAATGAATGCTTTTAATTAAGTAAATGATTTTTTTCACATTTCGCGATTTTCTCAAAAAGTCACCGACAATTTCCTTGAAACTTTGTATATAAACTAAACATACAAAGATCTACAACTTTTATTTAAAACATTTCTCTGGGAAAATTCATTTAAGGGCACTTTTGCAGGTCGGGTGGGGTTATGTTTTTCTGTAAAGTGCTATCATTGTTAATTATACAATTCTATCATCCAAACAAAATTAATTAGAAATAAATATATGGCCAAAATTCCGAGTTTCAAGGAAATTAGTAAACCGGAAGTGCGTTTTTACTAGGCAGTCATTTTTTTTTTTTCAGTTTTCTACGAATTTCATTAAATTTGATACACAAACTATAAAATTTGTCAATAATAAATTTGCGAACTGGATTAAGAGAAAGTTATGTGAGTGTTTCACACTAGATTTTTTTTTTTTTTTTTTAAGTTTCCATGATTATTTCGATAACAGCAACAACGACTTTGTTTAAATTTCGTAAATTATAACACAAATAAATGCTTATCACTTTTATTTGAATTATCTTATGTTATGATTTCCTCTGAAATACTACTTCATTATCGTTATCTATTGTTTTGCCACTTATATAAATATATCAACGTTTAATAAAATAAAAAATTCTAGAGAATTCCTAAATAAGAAAAACGCTCAATCGAGAATTGTGTGCGACTTCACAGAATTGGTTTTTGAATTCATTTTGTAATTATCTCAAAAACGTTTACAGGATTATCTTGAAACATAGAAGCATAATAACTAACCACACAAATATTATCGAAACCACTTCTATTTGAAACATTTTTTTTTTTTCCTCTGGAAGGTTACTGAAATGTTATTGGAGTTATTACAATATAATCATTTCAAATACTATCTGCCTTGGGTAATTAACCAACACCACTACATTTATGTAAGGATAACTAAGTTAAAATATCATTTTTTAAAGAAAAGTAGTCAATAATATATTTTGACTATATTGAGAGCAATATGAGAATTTCATTTTTCTGCACTGAACCATATATACGATATATGAGAATGCTAATCGTTAAAGATTAATTTTTTCAGTACAAGTTTCGTGCCTCCTCCTGTACTCTTAAGAGAACAATCTAATTAATAAATAAATAAATTCAAATTTCATAACTTACATACCAATCCCATTACAAGACTCCTAATGCTTATTAAAGTCCTGAATAGACAAGGTTAAATCAACAGGGTATAACGCTAATTAACATGCATGTGATGTTATATATATAGATATTGTACCATACATAGTTAGGTATAATAATGTTTATTAATGTATGTGTCAAGGTAAGAATTATAAACGTTTGTTATATCAAAGATTTTACAAACAGTAGGTATATCATGTATATTATATTATTAAAGCCAATGAGTAAAAAGTATAGTAATTTCGAATAGTTTTGTTTGCCCTAAAAATATGCAATGAAAGATATTCTCCTCTTATTTTGGAATTTCTTATAAACTGTGTGAAGAGGAAAATATTGCATACAATAAAAATTTTTTAATCAGAATTATTGATTTTTCACAAAAAAAAATACATTGTTTTTGGGGGTCGGTACCCTTTTTGAGTCCAAGAAAGTGGTGTTTAGAAATTGGTGTGTGTGTATGGTCAGCACAAAATTAAAAATACCATGGAAAATCGCATCTTTTCCAATCTACCTTTGACTTTACTAAGGAAGTGCAGGAATGTAAGGTTCTGTCTGGGTCCCATTACTGGAAATCAGGACGAAATGCCATCTGTAAGACACCTGCGACGCTTCCAAAGAGAAGTGGCCTTTGAAGAATGGAGTAAATGTAAGTGGCAGGGTATCGGTGTTTGCCATTTTAAAGATACTCCAAAGGCGGACAATTTCATCTATGAGAAAAAAATGCTTTCGGGTTGTTTCGAGTGGACAAACGCCATAAAGCTCAACATTAATTACGCGCCTCTCCGTTGTGTACCCGGAGTTGGTGACCGGTTCTTGGGGAATGCTGGACCCCTCTGCCGCAAGTGTGGCAGAGAGAATGAAACTCCGGCCCATGTTCTTGGGCATTGTCCGAATAGTATGCTCCTTGTGACGCGGCGCCATCACCGAGTTAAGCACACAATAATGGATCTATTAGGCGAAAAAGGTTTTACCTGCCACGAGGAAGTATATGGCGTCGATACTGATGGTGCTCCAAGGTACGCCGATATTATTGCTTTTGCCGAAGGTGGGAAATCAGCAATGATCCTAGATCCCACAATTCGTTACGAGACTAATGACTGTGATCAGGCAAGTAAGGTGGATCTGGAGAAAAAAGCCATTTATGAAATGTGCATTCCTTACTATAAAGAAAAATTTAGAAAGCAATATGGCGATAGGGATTACACTGTTCACGGCCTGTGTGGTTTGGGCCAAGAGGTACTATCCCGCAGATAACTCGAGGTTTTTTGGACGAGGTCGGTGTTGACCCATCTAAATTGACAAGCCTAGTGGAGTCAATTATTATAGACTCAGTAGGCATCATACACAATCATATATATAGTCATTAATTTCTTCTTCCACCCCCCTGTTTCTTTCTGTTTACTTTTTTATCTTCTTTCGTGACTTTGATATTTTATGTTCCCGTATCAAAAAATTGTTTTATTTGCATTGCACGTTGCGACACGCTTGCTTTCTTTATTCTTTATTTTTATTATGTATGTACTGTTGTCTAGGGATAGATCAGAATGCTGTGTTTTTGCACCTCAACTCCAGCCTCTTTTTTATTGTAAGTTTATTCAATAAAATGTTTTCTCTAGGTGGGTGCTGCTACCAGGGGGAATCATTCGACTATAAGATTTTGGTCAAAATCGCTCAATAGGAATTTATCACTACTGTACTTCAAAATGTTGCTTGCAGTTTTGTATGATTTCCTTGAAAAAGCTCCCCATTGAATTCTTACAGAAATAAGTAACATTAAAAAAAAAAAAAATATTAACATTTCTAATCAGTACTAAAAAACCTAATGAATTCTCTGGTCATTTACTTAAATTAAACAAAGTTTAAGAATAAACTAATATAAAACAATTACAAAAGAATAAGCAAAAAAAAAATAAATAAATAAATCTCACAAAATTCTTTTGAAAACAAAAAGTATGTCACAAATAATATAACAGAAATAAATAATAATGATAATGAATTAAGAAATCAGAAGAAATATTAGTTAATAAGAATTAAATAAAATCAGGAATTATTATTGTAAAAATAAATTGAATAAATAAATAAATAAATATCTTTTCTTTACAAAGTATATCAATTATTTTATTAATTTAAACAAAAAAAATATTACTTTTTTCTCTCTAGGGAATAAAAATGTAATTTTTTCTTTAAAAAGAAAAGTAATTTCAGCGCTGTCATTTTCAAAAGGTGCACCCCCAACTAATATTCTGATTTAAATAAAAATCATTCAAGCGTATTAAAAAAAAAATAAAAAATAAGTGAAAATTTCATAACGATATGTTTTGCAATTTTTAAAATTAATATTACATTTCAATAAATAATGGCTTTTAACATCGCAGTGCCGGCACATGCGGGGTTCTGGGCAACGAGAGGGCGGATGCCCAAGTAAAGCCAGTTTGAAGGATACCTTTACAGGCTCTGAATCCTTCTGCGGGTTGTCCAGGAGCCTAATTTAAACTTCTAACAAAAGGTTGGTTTAGAAGAACAGCGTCTCGAAATTGTAGGAGAGAAACAACACCAAGACAGAGCCAGGCTTTACTCTTCATTAAAAGACATTTTGCCTAAATTTACCGGGGACCTACTGAGCCACAGGACAAAGGGACATGAGGCTAATAGGGTCTTCTATTAATAGGGCATTGTAGGCCCTGAATAGGCTCATGCACCAATTACTACTGACAGATGCTGATTCTGCAAGGTCGAGGAGGAATCCCCCGGTACACATCCTTTTTTTGAATGTGCCGGCCTAACGTGAGACAAGGTTTCTTCAACTGGGGATAAGCAATCGCGAAGCCATAGCATTATCATGACGGAGCTATTCTCAGCTTTGCTAGGCCTGATTAAAAGTGCAAAGCTGAGGGATGTGCTATAATTTTAGGGATGTCCTTCCTTTTTGCCAATCTAATCTAATTTAACAGCATAGTACTTATTTCATTTCACATCAAGTCTCTAATTCTATCTATATAAATATCTCAAATTTCATACATAATTGAAACAGTAAAATCTAGATCATGATTACTTTTCCTATGTGCTCACTTTCTATTCCTCTATTTCAAAATATCCCCTCCATAACCATTTCGGATAAAACTCGCCATATGTACTTATTATGTATTGTTTTTGAAAAATATAATTATTATAGATAGTTGACCTGTACACTTTCAACATTTTACTACGTATTATCTCAATTATTGCAGAGTAAACACTCTAGAAATAGACGATATGATTACTGAATCATAAATCTTCAAAATATCAACAAAAATATTAAAACTTACTTTATATATTTCGTATTTAAAACCTCTGGACAAGAAGTTTAGGACTAAATTTTAGTATAGTTCAATCATTCCACGGGCTTCAAATTTTAGTATATTTCAATCATTCCACGGGCTTCAAATTTTAGTATATTTCAATCATTCCACGGGCTTCAAATTTTAGTATATTTCAATCCACGGGCTTCAAATTTTAGTATATTTCAATCATTCCACGGGCTTCAAATTTTAGTATATTTCAATCATTCCACGGGCTTCAAATTTTAGTATATTTCAATCATTCCAGATCGAATAAATCGGAAAAATCATACTCTTAACACAGACTTGCAATTTGTATGCAAGTTGTAAAGGCACTAAAATAATGAACTATTAGGCAACTAGAGCAAAAAAGACAGTTTTTAAAATACGGCTTTCAAAACTGAATAGCCTAGTGTTTTGCATAAGGACCTTTATGTAATGCAATTTACCCACAACAATTTGTTTGTTCTTACACAGTGGACTAAAAATATGTTTTTACAGTGAAAATTCTACTTCGAAAATCGCAATTCTCTTAAGATATAAGAGGAAGGTAAAAATTTTGAATTAAATTCTGCAACGAATTGACGAATGGACGAAAACAGGAGTGTAAGGAAGTTATATATGAAGGCCGACCGAAAGGTAGAAGAAAGATCGGTAAATCGAGAAAAAGATGGATCGTTGAAATAGAGGAGGACTTGAGAAAACTTGGAGTAAGAAGATGAAGATTAAAAGCGAAATATAGAAGTGAATGGTGGGGGGAAAATGGCTGAAGAAGCCCAGGGCCCTCCAAGGGCTGTAGCATAAAAATAAAATGTCTATTATTATTAATGCGAAAAAAATAATATTTATTAAGTGAATAATTCTTTATTCCAAAAACAAACAATTTCAGTTTAAATTATAATGTTTTCCAATAGTCCATATTATAATTATATCCACAACAAATTTCATGTACCCAAAATCTCATACGACTTCCTCTAGTATACTTAGTTATACTCGTACACAATATAAATTTGACAAATTATTCTCTTTTGTCTGAACATAACTATAAAGTGGTCTGTAGATGTACTTACCCAAGGCAGATACATATTTGAAGTAAATACATTCAGAAAAAAAAAACAATTCAATACACCCAAATAATAATCGGAAACTGTCACACATTTCTCAGAACCGCTTTTAGATGACTTCTTCCAGAAAGATATTTCAAACTATACGAGGTGTGTAAATCAAGTAATGAGACTGATTTTCTAGTGTTCGATCGGCAACACTGGAGACGCGGCGCATGCGTGGTAGGGCAAGTAAACATCTCATACACGTCCAGTGCAAATTTGAAAATGCTAGAGTTGTTGCACTGTCCGTAGTGACTTTTTTTGTGAGCAAGGTTTTTTCAGTGCGTTTTAAAAATGAGTGACATCAATTACGAGCAACGTTGTGCTATCAGGTTTTGCTTCAGACTTGGGCACAGTGCAACGGAAACGTTTGAAAAACTGTGCCAGGCCTATGGAGACAATGTTTTGTCGAGAGCACAGGTTTTTAGGTGGTTTAAGTCGTTTGCAGAAGGAAGGGAATCAATTGAAGACGAGCCTCGCAGCGGAAGGCCTTCATCTTCAAGAACCGACGAAAATGTTGGCAGAATCCGCGATCTCGTGCGTTCAGATCGTCGTTTGACAGTCCGAATGATCGGCGAAGAGTTGAATTTGACTCACACAACCGTTCATCAAATTTTGACTAATGAATTGGGGATGAGAAAAATTTGTGCAAAAATGGTTCCGAAAAATCATTCACATTAATGAGTATTTGGCCAGTAATAACATTCCTGTGGCTCCTCAGCCTCCTTATTCACCCGACTTGAGTCCATGTGACTTTTTTTTGTACCCCAAATTGAAAAATCACCTCAAGGGACGTCATTTTGGAACATTGGAGATTATTCAAACAGCCGTAACCGACCAACTGAAGTCTATTGGAGTATCCGAGTTCCAGCACTGCTATGACGAATGGAAGAATCGTCTTCAGCGTTGTTGGCTTCCCAAGGTAGTTACTTTGAAGGGGACAATGTTGAATTGTAATTTTATTGAATAAAAAAAAAGATAAAAAAATCAGTCTCATTACTTAATTTACACACCTCTTATATCTGCACAGTTAGCATTCCAAGTTTCCAATAATACCGCTAATCCATCTTAAATATAGATAGCACAACAATATATTGTACTGAAATAATATTTAGGAGGAAAGCTTGTACCTTTCAAGTCGTACTTCCGGTAGCTGGCTGGGTTTTATACAAAACCTTATCATCACAAATTTGTACGATACAAACAAAAACACACACACCGACTATTCATTAAAAACAATTTTATCGTATACAATATTTCTACTTACAGAATAAGAGAAAGTAAAAATAAATAGAACGAATAAAACAAAATAAGATCAAGAGTTTGGGCAATTATATAGTTTGGCCTGGCCAAAAAATCTTTAAATAAAATAAATTGATACCTAGTCTCACTTCTTCTTTACTACACACACCCCTGTAAATATGCCAGAGTATTATAGATGTATTTAGGAGAATTTAAAATATAGTAAGTAATATCATAAAAGGTAAAAGATACATGTTTTAAATGCATAGTGGTAGTATATTTAAATACTATTGGCTAGAAATATATAACTTGTGTTAAGATATTTATATAACTTGACGGTTGAACGTAATCGACAATCTTTTACTACTCTATGAGGCTTAAGTGAAAATATATATATATATATCTGAACTAGTCAACATATAAGTTCAAAATTTTTATATTTTCTCCTAATTGCATAAGATGAAATTTTGTTATCGTGTCCAATTTACGAAAATTGTGTTTACATCGGGATGTACTTTTTGGAGTCAGCAGAGTACAAAAATAGTTATTTATCAAACAGTGAGCAAAGGAATATCTTTTTACATTCGTGTTCAACTGAACTAGTGTACAAAATACTTTTACTCAGTGATGTTGAATAATACAATTTTTTTTCGGTAACCGCATTAAACTGGTACGAAACATTCATGAATATAAAAAAATATACAAAGGTACAAATAACTAAGAATCTACTTTTCTTTCTTTTTTTTAATTTATTTACCAGCAATTATTTAACCATCAATAACTTTTTCTGCTCCGAGTATTATAAAACGATTCCTCAATTTTACTATCGATTTCTGTATTAGATGATTAATTGCTTTAAACAAAGCTATTTGTATTTATAATTAGAGTATCAAATTTAATTAAATCCGTCGGTATTTTTTTGCGGAAGAAAATTAAATTCGGATTTTTTTTGCCTCATATTTAATTCTAATTATTAATTAGATGATAGAATCGTATAATAAAACTAAAATAGCATTTTACAAAGAAAATAAAATCCTAATCCTTCTCTCAATACTTCCCTCCCCCCTCTTAAATGGATTTTTCCGGAGAAATTTTTCAAATAAAAGTTGTAAACTTTTTTTGACACACAAAGTTTAATGAAAAATCGTTGCAGCCATTTTCGAGATAACTTCCTGTCGGATCCTATTATGATATCAAAACAAAAAATAAAATTTCAACTTCCGGCGATTTTCCGCTAGTGGTTTGTTCATATTGACACACACACCACAAACACATAGACCATTTTCTAAGAACCTCCTTTTTCATCTCAATATGTTACGTATTTCCGGTGACATTTCTATAGAGAAAATTTGACAAGGTAGCAATATTTCCATTTACAGGCAGTAAAAAGAAAGTAGACAGACTATTTAATAATTAATTTGTAACTTCAATTAATTGTAGGAACCGTCAAAAATCGATTTAATTCAAATCAAATTCTCCCTCTCTTTATAACCTGCTCTCTTTGATATAACCTGAATTTCGTTTCTAGTTATCATCAAGGCCTTGGAGATGTTTTGTTACGTTCTTGTTTTCCCCGTATTGCCGTTAGATGTCGATCTAGTTACGAATGAATATTACTTTACATCACTTGTAAAAAAGGAAAAGTAATGGCTTGATTTCACTTTCTTGTGATTAACTGTGTATCTTCACTCACTACTTTTCTATTATTAATAAATATCATATTATTACATAGTTGCAGAAAAAAAAGTTTTTATTAATCTAATTTTTTTATTATTATTGTTAGTATTGGGAATTATTTAATTGTTTAAGGGATACAGAAAAAAAATGTAAATTGAAGCTTTCCTTTAGAATGCCACTTCACATAATTTACTGTTCTATCAACTATGTAAAACATTAAGGTCAATTAAATAAACTGTTAGAAATCCAAGATTTAACAAGAAGCGACTCTACCAGTTTCTGTTTTTTCGTTTTTTTCTTTTCTCTCCCCCCCCTCTCCCCCCCCCCCCAATTGGCTCAAAAGATTTCTTTAAATTAAATAAAATAAAAAAAAAAAAATGTTAAGATATCTTAACTGAAAAACTACATAACCTGATCGTATTAAATGGCCGATTCTCCGCCATCTTTAATCTACATTGTTAATGACAACTCAATTATACGTTCAAGTAAAAATTCCAAATTTCCAAAGTCACATTGAGAGTTTCGCAGCAGATTTTTTTTTTTTTTTTTATTCCATACAATTGCAACTTTTCTTTTATATTCCTTTCAAATTAAAATATATATATATATATACAACTGCAAGTGACGTCTAATAATAATAACAAGCGAACAAATCAGGATAAATCTTTTACGTATTCCAATTTTCATTCACTCATCTAAATTCCCACAATCTAATTAGCATATATTTTTATATAGTATTATATTTTAAAAAAGAATAAATTAACAATAATTAACTATAATTATAGTGAAAAATTATTTGTTTATTGGTAGTTTTTAAAGAGAATGCACTATCACAATCATCAAAGCGTAAAAAAAATTAATTAAGTCAATTTTTTTTATTATTTTATACATTGTTGGAGTTTAATAATTAAGGCTGAAATAAATAACCTTCTATGGTCAGACAGTATTTAATAGATATTAAAAGATGCACTGTAAAGTTACGTCTTTTTTAAAAATTATTGTTAAAGTTGAATAAAAATTATTGTTAAAGTTGAATAAAAATTATTGAAATATTGCATATGATCGTATTAAATAATCGAAATAGAGCTGACACTGCAAATACATATTTTGAGATTCCCTCCTTGAGTACGAAAAAAAAAAAATTTAGGTAAAAATCACCGCATTTGACAAATAAGATATTGGTCGAAATCCATCAACCGGAAGGAAATACGATTTTGCTGAATAGTTTCTTTTTTAGTTATTCGTAATTTCTCAAAAATAACTACCGATGATTTTTCTATAAACTTCCGTTTACTAGCAACAATGCCTGTCACTTTTACTTGAAACATCTTTCCAATGATATTGATTTTTGTCAACTTTTCTGGGGAGAACAGCAAAAGTTAAGCACTAAAATGCCACGTCAGTACAATCAATGGTTCTGCCACCTATATAATATTAAAGCACATTAGAAGCATTGCTAGAAGTCCAAATTTAAAAAAAAAAAAAATTGCTCAACCGGAACATATTCAATTCTAATTAATATTATTTAAATGAAGGAATTATATATAATAAACTGAAATAGCACTTCAGAGGAAAACGTAAACCAATACCTCCCCCAAAAAGGCACGTTAAATGAATTTTTCCAAAAAAAAAAAATGTTCAAACAAAAGTTTTAGTTTAATTTTTTTTAATTTAAGGGGCGTCAACATCTAAGGTCACTGGCGCCTGGACCCTTCTCAGTGCACTGCCGGCCTCCAGAAAGTGTTCTCTCGCTACAGGCAATACTGTCCATCACCGAACAGCGCCGTGTAGTCCCGGGGTATAGAATAGGCCTACTGTATGCCCTGCCTGTCGTAGGAGGCGACTAAAAGGGAGACCCTGCATTAGACATGTCGTCGTAATAAGATATGTATGAGTCCTTGTGTGGAAGGTAAAATCTAGTTGTGTCACTCTTACTTCAACAACTAGAGACATTTCGGCGTAGGCTTGTGGCGAAGCAATCCTACCCTCGTCGTCCACCCTGCGGGGTGCAATCAGCCTCAGTTAGGGGTTCCCTCCTTCAACCCATCCTTATCCTTTCCCCTTGCAGGGTTGCCTGCAAGTTACTTCGGTTAATGAAACCCCTGTGCTTGAAGCAATGGACAGGAATCAGTAGATGCACATTAGATCCATCGGGTGTGCGATCAGTCACGCTAGCTCGTTGGAGTTGAAATACTGAACTAGGGCGCAAGCTACTTTCCGAGTTAATTGCTTGCAATTGAGGTAGGATTCGTAGTGGCCTTGGTTTAACGAATAATAACTCCAATGACCGGATCATGAGTTGAGCGGGAGAAGACTCGCAATATAAAATTAACCCCGGAGCAAGCCCGCTGCTGGAAGCGTAATTGCTGGGTGTGCGCGGTTCACCAGAGCGTGCTAGAGAGTGCCTTCTCTAGCTTCTGGGAGTGGGGTGTAACCAAGTTGTGGGATCACTCTGTGCGCTGGTTGAGCGTATCTCAACCTGCCCTTAAATGGGCACTTCTGCTATGGTCGGGCATTGCACTAAAAGTCCTTCCGTGGTGGTGACATCCCTTTCTTGTTAAACGATCCCGCTGCTTGCAACGGGGGACCGGTAAACCCGAACGGGTAGGTACGGTCTAGAAAGATCCCCCGAAGTACCAGGAGGAAAAAAAAGGGGTATACGAGAAGAATGTCCATCACCGGAAAGTGAGCTGTAGAGGTTCCTAGGAAGAAAAAATCTAAGGGTAGCACAGGACGTCCGCGTGGGAGTCCAACGCACTAACCACTCAGCTATTACCTTCCCTAAAAATAAAATTTCTTCGAATTTTGAACTTTTAAAAAGGCTAAGAAAAAATTAACAAAATTTCGAGAGAATCTAAAGATCTCAGCGATATAACAATACACCAATATTGAGGATACAACATTGTTTTACAATAATTACACACGCGCGCGCACACACACACACACGAAAATCTATACTATGAGGATAGTTAGATAATAGACGTATAAAGTAGGTCGATAAAGAACCAAAAGGGTATTGATCGAAGTGGGAACAGATTGAGTAGGGGCCCCGCTGATTCACCCGTCCGGCTGTCTCCATAACTTCTTCATATTCAAAGTATTAACTTCTTTTTTTTAAACTTAACTCCTTATCTTAATTATTAATCATTTATTAACTGATAAACTCAAGTTTATGTTAAAACAAAAGTTGAGATTTATTTTTATTAATTTAATATATTTATTTCAAATAAAAAAATTAAATAAAAATAGGATTTTGCAATAAAATACAATAAATTAATTTCAGCAAATACATATTTTTCTAGGGATGATAAAACTGCCTTATGCTGCTTGCAGAAGGATGTTATTAAAAGTGAAGAGGCAGATGGCACGATCAAGGACAGGTGTCCAAGAGCGGAAGAAGAGCCGGCCAGTTGTCTGTCTATACACCACATAAAAAGAAACATTCTATCTATAAAAACCCTTATCTGCAACATATTATATTCCCATCCTTTATCGATACAGCATTTTCTTCCAAACTGGAGGATATATCGCATCTTATTTATGTATTAACTTATCAGCTTTTTAAAAAAAAAAAAAAAAAAAAATTAAAATAAAAAATTTTGGTATAAAACACCAAACAAACAAGTTTCTGCTACTGTTGATCAAATTTTATTCACTTGTCCTAAACATTAAATATATACAAGTAATGAAAACTTGAAGGAAGAGAAATAAAATACATCATTAACGACACACTTCCGTTTTATGGATTTCGTGACCAAAAAATATAACATACCATGCAAAATCTGAGCTTCTCGTTCTTTCTTGGAGATATTTGTTCACACACACGTACACACTATATATATATTCGGTATAAACAATATAATCGCATTCTGGGGGTTTCAAAACAATTATTTCTGATGAAAACAGAATTTATTGAGTTTTATAATTGACTGCATTTACTCGATACAATTTTTACTAGATATTTACTTGTCTTAAATGTTATTTGGATGGGAGAATTTCACCTCCCCTCCTCGCAAAAGCCCTTCCCACTAAATGATTTTTTTTTTTTTTAATTTAAGGCGCGTCAACATCATGGTTATTGGCGCCCGGACCCTTCTCAGGCACTACCGGCCTCCGGACAGTTTTCTCTCGCTACAGGCAACACTGTCCATCACGGGACAGTGAGTTGTAGAGACTCCTAGGAAGAAAAAAAATCTAAGGGTGGCACAGCTGGACTCGAACTCGCTGGACGCTAACCACTTAGCTATCCTTCCCTGAAAAGTTGGTTTAAAAAATAACTGAATGTAACTGTGGATGTTTTTATGAGAAAAATTGCTGGAAAACTGGTCAGTAAAGTCGCAATTTCCGGTCAAACCAATTTTCTTCTTAGGAATCTTGAGAGCAAAGATCTTTTATAATTTTCAATAATATTATATTAAATAAACTAAAATAGCAATTCAAAGTATTATAACCCCACCACTACTCGCTTAATTAATTTTTTTTTTAAAAACCTGATAAATCAATTTTTCATATACTCACGAGGCGCCTCAAAACAGGCATTTCCGGTGTAAATTCCATACTGAAAATGTGACAGGTGTACAACACTTCCTCTTACTACGGAGTAAGTTAAAAAGTGAGAAAATTACAATTTTATTTAATATGAAGACAGAGAGTGGCTATATTTTGACGATTATCTCTGAATATACAAAGTATATTATTAACTGTATATCTAGGTTAAGGTTTTAGGTCATAGTGTCAAAATTATACACACTGTAGAGGACTAGACATTTTTGACTTAATTAACAAACAAAGCGAGTGGCAGAATTTTTTTTTTTTTTTTTAATACTTAAAATTTCATTAACTAAAATATAATGAGATAAAAAGTAGATAATAATATTAATACTATGTAACATATACAATGATATTGTGATATAGATCTTGTTATGGCAGACTGTTATTGTGTGTTAGTTTGAAATGACTTCTCTGTATACATAGAGCGGCTACCACATGATAATAAAACATTGATGTGAACAAAAAAATAGGTCAGCATAACGTTGTTAAAAAAAACAACAACAAAACATTATAGCTGTGATAGTACGTAAGCTAGCTTAGGGGCTTTGCCTCCGAAACCATCCTTTTTCTGATTGTACCAATAATTTATTTGTTTTACTTACGATGAAATATTATATTTCATTTTTTCAAATCCGTATATTAAACGTACTAAGAGCGATTTGAACGATCTGGAGGGGCGGTAAAAATGTCTTGAGCTATTGACAGACGTTTGAAATAATAATAAGGGAGCGGTGGGAAGCATAGAGATGGGAAATTCGTCGAAAACTGAATAAGTGTTCAGTAATAGCGCACTTCCGGTTTACTAATTTTCTTGGCCAACTCGGAATTTCGGCCATCTATTTATTTCTAATTAATTTTGTTTGGATGGTAAAAATTGTATAATCAACTATGATACTTTAGAGAAAAACGTAACTCCACCCCTCCCCCAAAAAACCGCCCTTAAATGACATTATAAAGAGAAATGTTTCAAATAAAAGTTGTAGCACTTTATATGTGTAGTACACATACCTAATTTAAAGAAAATCGTTGGAGCCGTTATCGAGAAAATACCAGAAAACTGAAAAATACACTTCAGTAAAAAGGCAGTTCCGGTTATTCGATTTTTTTTTTCAAACTCTGAATTTCAACCACACATTTAATTCTAATTAATATTATTTAGATGACAGAATTGTCTAATAAACAAAAATAGCACTTTAAATAAATGCCTAACACCATTCCTCCCCTAAAAGTGCTCGTAAATGAATTTTCCCAGAGAAATCTTTCAAATAAAAGTTGTAGCTCGTTGTATGTGTAGTTAATATATAAAGTTTAAAGAAAATCATCGGAGCCATTTTTTGAGAAAATCGCAAAAAAGTAAAATAACCAACTAGTAAAGTGGTACTTCCGGTTGAGGAATTTGGACAGATGACCCACTGTCGGATCCCCATGGTGATACCTAAAACGTAATATTAAGTTTGAACTTTGTACGATTTTTCATTTTTGAGCTATGCTGTTCACATACACACACACACACTTCTCTAAAAACCAATTTTTAGACTTAGGGGACCTCAAAACGAATATTTTCGGTGAATACTAGATATCGAAAATTTGACACGATTACAATACTTCCTCTTACTAGGAATAAGAGAAAGTAATAACCTTCCTTTAGAGAGAACCAGAGCCGTATGAGGTAGTTTTTACTGACTAACTGACCATGGATACCTCAACACAAATTGGTGTGGTTAATCATGAAGTATGTGTTTTCTGTCAGATCGTAGCTCCTCATGATGTCAGTTACTCATCCTGATAGTGGCCCAACTCTAATAGGCATGTATTAGGCAATAATAATGGCGTTTATGCACGAAAATCCATTGTACTTGGATCATCAGATCCCCCACCCCCCCCCCCCCGTATTCATCTCTATCTTGACAGTGCAAGGAATTAAATTGTTTTCAGAAAACCTAGATATTATGTGACTAAGTAATATTATTTATTAATCAAAACAGATGCAATGAAATTATTTTCTAACATTGATAGTTTTTCCACAAATATGTAAGTATTTCTGAAGTGATTTGGCATTTTTCCAAACATGAGGATGTAAATTAAATCGCCTGATATTTTACCAATGGAAAACTTTTTAAAACACATTATTTTTTTATAAATTGTTAAAATATATTTTTGTGAATTATGATATTTTAGAATTTATTTTTTATTTTATAAAAACTGTATAAATATAAAATATATGTATTTACGATGAACTAAGTGAAGTATGAAATAAAATAAAAAAAAAAAGCAACGACGAGGACATGTGGTCGCAGGATGTCGACGTACTCACAGTTATGCGCCACCAGAGTGGGGATTAAGCAAAAATAACGTAGAATTCCCCTTCACTAACAGCTAGCCTTCTAAACTCCCTTATCACCCATAAGCCTTCTACCGCGCGCTTTTTTTTTTTCTTTTTGTTTTTATCAATTTTCTTTTATTTTGATTTAAATCAAATTATTGGGCCCGTTTAATCATATTTTAACCAATAAATATAATGTACAAAAATTAAAAATTGTATTTTCTATTAAAAAAAAAAATCTAGTGTGAAACACTCATATTACTTTTTCTTATTGCATTTTACAAAGTTATTGTAGACAAATATCTCTTAAATATGGAATTTTTACTCAATTTAACTAGCTTCAAATAATATATAATATAGTTGGCAGAATATAAATTAAAAATGCGACATATAAGAGAAACGTGACCTTCTAGCTATCCCAGAGCAGCCACTAAAATTTACTTACTTGGAAATATGTTTCAAACAGAAGTAAACTCGTTAGTATCTTTATCGAGAATAATAAAAAAAAAAAAAAAAACCCACGTTAAAATAAAGTTACACTTCCGGTCATCTTTCTTAAAACTCAAGATTTTTTGCCATACATTTAAAACTTAATAATAATTAGATAATACGATCGTATAATATATGGGAATGATACTTTAGAGGAAAGCATAAATTCATTTATTATTGACAAATTTTATAGTTAGTGTACCAAATTTAATGAAATTCATCGAAAACTGAAAAAAACTGTTCAGTAAAAGCGCACTTCCGGTTTACTAATTTTCTTGAAACTCGGAATTCTGGCCATATATATTTATTTCTAATTAATTTTATTTGGATGTTAGAATTGTATAATCAACTATGATAGCACTTCACAGAAAAACATAACCCCACCCCCGCCCTTAAATGAATTTTCCCTGAGAAATGTTTTTAAATAAAAGTTGTAAATCTTTGAAAGTTTAGTTTATATAGTAAGTTTCAAGAAAATCGTCGGAGACATTTTTGGAGATAATCGCGAAAGTGTGAAAAAAATCATTTAGTTTAATTGGTAAAGTAAACGCACTTCCGGTTATCTGATTTTTTTTAAACTCAGAATTTCAGCAACATATTTAATTCTAATTAACATTATTTACATGATAGAATTTGTTTAATAAACTGAAATAGCACTTTAGATGTAAACCTAACCCCACCCCTCCCTCCGCCATAACTGCCCATGAATTTTCGCATAGAAACAATTCAAAATAAAAGTTGTAGCTCTTTGTATGTGTAGTTGATATTCCAAGTTTAAAGAAACTCGTCGAAGCCCTTTTTTTTTTTTGAGAAAAACGCAAAAAGTAAAAAAAAAAAAAACAACAAGTA
>JAAEAF010001731.1:0-22877 GCA_011037195.1 Triatoma infestans
TACTGTTCATTTTGGATTCTGCAAATAAAATAAATTTTAAATTATTGTAAGTAATATACATTTTAGTTCTTAAGACTAATTAATTGATTACATGCATTTTTTTATTTTTTATTTTTTATTTTTTTTTTAATATGGTAAATAAGTTTATTAATTATATGGCAATTAATTATATGGTATTAATTAAATATATACATATATACATGTGGTGTATTTTGTGGAGTTGAGAATAGGTTGAGAAGTGTGTCATGTAGAATGAGAATGATTTCTAGTGTTTTATGTTTTACGTCTGTCTCGAAGTACCATAGGATGTTTATTTTGGGATTGTGGCAGTTTCCTTATATATGCCTTTTTAATTTTACTGAGGTGTACTACTTTTTTACCGTCTTCCATACGTAAGCGTACAGTATGGTTGGGGTATAATTTGTCTATTTTGTAAGGTCCAGAAAATTTATGACCAAATTTGCCCTGAGGTTTGAAAATTTTGAGGTAAACATTGTCATTAACCTGAAATTGATGTTTAGATACATTCCGATTATAATATTTGGCTCTAGTAACTTTTGCCTTTTCATTATTTTCCTTAGCTGAAGCGCGTACCTCTTTAATTTTATTGTACAATGTCCTTGTGTGGATATTCAAATTATCGAGGTCACGGGATGGGAAGTTTACTAGCCAAGGAAATTTGAACTTACTCCCAAATATGAGTTCATGAGGAGAATAGCCTGTCGAGGTATTTGGGCTTGAGTTGTGTGCAGCTTTTATAAGTGGTAGATATCTGTGCCACTGGTTTTGTGAGTAGTGGGAGATACTACGAGCTATCGTTTTATGGATACGTTCCAATTTGCCATTAGAAGCAGGGTGGTAGGGAGTAGTGTTAACTTTTCGGATTTTCAATAGGGTACAGATCTGAAGTATTATGGTAGAAGTGAAATTGGTACCTAAATCTGATAGTAGGTACTTGGGTGTGCCATAACGGGTAAAAATTTCATTTACAAGTATCCGCGCAATATTCTCAGCCTTTTGATTTGTCATGGGAAACATCTCGAGAAAGCGAGAATACTGGCAGATAATGGTAAGGATGTATTTGTATTCCTCACCTGTGTCTGGATTAGAACCTTCCATGGGGCCTACTACATCTATAGATAAAGCCTGAAATACGTTCGTTGGCTCTTGAAAATCACCCAAGGGAGGTTTGTGAGGAATATGCGACTTACTAGTAGCGCAACTATGACATGTTTGTACATAGTTTTGCACATCAGTAGACATATTTGGCCAAGTGAAGAACATTTTTATTCTGTCATATGTCTTATGAATACCATAGTGTCCCGAGAGAGGATTGTCATGAAATAATCTCATGATGGTGTCACGCATAGAGCTAGGCACTAGCGTGGAATTGTGAACAGTATGCACTATTAAACCCTGTTGGTCTAAGGAATAGTGGGGTGTTTGAAGTAACTTCTGACATTCAGCGTCATTACTTTGAAGTTCTAGGACTTCCAGGAGGTCTATCGTTGGATAGTATTCGTCGGTTTCGGCTTGAATGCAGCATATGTATCGACTAAGTGCGTCCGCATGTGCAATATTCTTGCCGGAACGATGCTCTATATAAAAATCAAATTCTGCCAGTTTCATGCTCCACGGAAGAGCTTATTGTGGCTATCTTTGATGTTTTTGAGCCATTGGAGGGCTGCATGGTCTGTAACTACCTTAAATCTGTAGCCATACAAGATATATCTATAGGTTTTACACCCAAAGACGATGGCTAACAATTCACGTTCGGTAGTACAGTATTGGATTCTGCTTCATTAAGCCCACGTGAAGCAAACGCTATGGGCCTTTCATCGCCATTAATATTTTGGCTTAGAATTGCGGAAATACCTATATTACTTGCATCCGTAGTAAGGATGAATTCATGGTCGTAATTTGGATAGGCTAGAACTGGTGGAGATATTAAGGTGGATTTGAGAGCTTGAAAAGCGTCTTGACGCTCTTGTGTCCACTGAAAATTTACACCTTTCTTGTAAGGTCTGTGAGTGGCTTGGCAAGCTCAGAAAATTTGGGGATAAATTTCCTATAGAAACCTATGAAACCCAAAAATGCTCTGACGTCTTTTAATTTACGAGGTACTGGATAATTCTTAACCGATTTTAATTTTTCTTCGTCGGGTCTTATTCCGTTAGAACTAATTACATAACCCAGATATTTACAGCTGTCTTTAAAAAATTGACATTTACCCAAGTCTATACACAAGTTACCAGCCTGGAGACGCTTCATTACTTTTAATAATGCATGGAGGTGTTCGTCGAAGGTTTTCCCATGGAAGATGAGTATATCGTCTATGAAGGTGTGGCAGATGTCACCAGTATATCCGGACATAATTTTGTCCATTAAACGCTGATAAGCGCTGCTGGCGTTCTTTAAACCGAAGGGAAGAACCTTGAATTGATAGGTTCCGAAATTAGTGACGAAGGAAGTCTTTTCTTTAGATGCTTCGTCAAGGAGGATGCCGTGGAAGGCACCACTGATGTCTAAGGTGGTATAGAAACGGGTGGCATTCAATGTGGATAGGATATGCTGTATATCAGGGAGCGGGTAAATTTCAGAAGTGGTGATGGCATTTAGTTTGCGAAGATCAACCACATACTGTATTGTTTTCGGAGCTGTGTAATGTCTGTAACATCAACTTTAGTGTGGTTAGCGTGTTTTTTCTTAATGAGTATGACGGGGTGAGCCCAGTTGGATTTACTTTCCTCTATTATACCTCTATCAAGATTGTCTTGTATGAGGGCCTTGAGGATGGGAGCCTCGGAGTGTGCTATCTTATAGGGGCGGCTGGACACAGGGGCATGATTTTTTGTGTCAATGTGGTGAGTGACTCCAGAAAATTTTGTTTGAAAATTGTTGTCGTGTGTGAAAGCGTCATAAAAAGGAGTGAGGGCATGTAGAACTTGTTGTTGTTGTTGAGAAGAGAGATGCGTTAATTTGTTGAGAAGTTCTTGTTGAAATAGAGCGATTTCGTTTGTGTTAGTTTGGTTAGCAGATTGTACTGCGTTTATGGTGTGAGTCTGTAAGTCTGTTTCAAAATCGTATTCGATATGAGCGATTGGAAAGTGTTTTTGAATAGCAATTTCGTGTGAGGTAGTGTTTATAAGGTTGATGGTGCATGTGTTGTTAGCAATATGTACGATAGAATTGGGCATGTAGAGACCCTTAGGTAAGGAATTGTGTTGTGTAAGCAGAATTTGTGTGTCGAGAGGAATTTTTGTATATAGAGTATGTGTTTGTATTATGTGTGCGCGAGGTGGCACTATAATTTTGTGGCGAAGCTGCAGGGTTTTGGGTACGGGTAGCTGTTGAATCGAATTGATTTGGTGCGTTTGAGCACTATTTGAAAATGGAATGTTGAATTTATTGAGCGTTAGTGTACGTGTGCGCAAATTAATAATTGCCCTATTTAATGTAAGGACATCTCTACCAAGTATTAATTGGAAATTGCCTTTTAATTGCGAAACTATGAATTCGCCAGAAAAATTGGAAATTTCGACATTGTCCGCATGCAAACGAAGGGACGTGATGCCATAATTAGGTATTACTTGGTTAGTCAGAGATTTTAAAATAATGTTGGAATGCTGAAGGTTCTTATTTCGACAAAAACGGGAATCCACTAGGCTGTGACTAGCTCCAGTGTCTACAAGGGCACGAATAAATTTTTTGCCAATTCTTAAATTTACTAACAAATTATCAGAATTGGTGAAAGCAGGTATGAGAGCCAAGGTCATAACATCAGCCGTTCGTGAGAGCGGCTGTGGGCTTAACCGTTTTTTGGCTGTATCTGGAAACATGTTCGAGCCGTATGTCCAAATTTAGAACAAAATTGGCAAGTGGGCCTATTTTGGAGGTTATTGTTACCATTATTATTATTATTATTATTATTATGACTATACTGGGGTCTATCTGAATAAGGGTTAAATCGCGAATTGTTTGAATTAATTCGAGGACTATGATTATTACTAAAATATTGATTATTATTATTATTATAGCGATTATTACTATTTGCTCTGTGATTAAGGTTTTGAGGAATATTAAATTTCTTAGGCATTTTGCCAAAGTTAGTACGAGGTTTTGGTCTGAATTTGTTGGTGCAGTCCACGTCAAAATGTGGACCGGAACAATGGCGACAAGGTCTGTTCTTTATTACATTAAAAACTCTACGAGTGGTAGTTGGTTTTAATGGTGGCTTCTGACTTTTATTTCGATGCGGGCATTCTCTGTGGAAATGCATTTGTCCACAGAAACGACAAGGAGATGGGGTGTGCGATTATTGGTCGTTTTTGAAGTAACAGCGAAAACTGTGGGGTTTGTTTCAGAAGCCTGAACTTCTTTTAGGGCATTGGCATAGGAAAGTGCTTCATCTAATTTTTGAGGAAGCTTCGTTCGCACCTCATTACGAAGCGGTTGAGGAAGTGACTTCAAGAATGCATCAGTGGCCAGTTTATCTAGAATTGCTTGTAAGGCCTCGAGTGGGTTAGCTTGAGCTTTTAAATGAATGGCGGATGGGATATGTCTAATCCTATCCGCGAATGTTTCAGGAGACTCAGTGGGCAAGGACTGAATATTAGTCATCTGTTGTAAGAGGACTAAGGGTGTTTTTTCCTTACGAAATCGGGCTAGAAGTCGCTCTGAAATTAGAGGATACGTTATAGTTGCACCCTGGCGTTGTAATTCCGCTTTCTGGGTGTCATAAAATATTTTTGCAGAACCTGAGAGCCTAAGTGCTAATATTTCTAATTTAGCAGCGTCGTCCCAGCCCGAAAGACTAGCACAATGGCTAATTTGGTCAAGGAAATCTGAAACTTTGGCTGAATTTTCGCCATCGAAGGTAGGTAAGCTATTGATTAATTGCAAATTCCTTAAGGGACTAGGTTGATTATTAATTGGAGGATTTGCTAATTGCTGCTGCGCAAGTAAATATTCTACAGCAGCGTCGATGCCCATGTCTTGTCCATTAATCTTATACATTTTGTCAGTGAACGAAGTGCTTGGGGAAAGATTATATTTTTCAAGACGTCTACGTAATTGGAGTAAATTGCCTCCAACAGAAAGTTTATTATCGCTTAATATCTTTATAATTTGGGATCTATTAAGTACACTCATAAATTCAAAATTCGAAAGGGATTGAGATACAAATGGTACAATTACAAAAATTTAAAAATGAAATTCACTAGAAAATTCAATAATGGGAAATATTGATGATATTTCCGCTGAGAAAGTAATTTAAAAAAAACAATCAAATTATCTGATGGATAATTTGTTTAATTGTGAAATTAAAATTTTTACGTACTTGTAAATTTCTGGATTCTCGTTGAAAATATCCCAAACAGCTGGCACCAATGTAATGTAATGGTGTGGAGTTG
Organism: Triatoma infestans; assembly: GCA_011037195.1. Taxonomy (NCBI): domain Eukaryota; kingdom Metazoa; phylum Arthropoda; class Insecta; order Hemiptera; family Reduviidae; genus Triatoma; species Triatoma infestans. The sequence goes on from JAAEAF010001731.1 coordinate 5,412, forward strand.
TATTTGTAGTAGTGGTAGTGTGTAGCACGAGGTTTTAGTGAAAAGGGCTTATAAGTTTGTAATTTTAAAAGAGAATGAAGTTTAGTAATAATTGAGAAGTCACCACTGTTTTATATAATAAATATAATCTTTCAAATAATAACTACAAGTTAATTGATTATTATAAGCTTATTTAAATATATTGTGAAACTGGCACTGATGTTTTCACTTTGGTAGCTAGAACGAGTCTGTCTTCAAATATTTTTTCTCTTTGTCCGTTTAGTGCCTCCCTTGTTAGTAGAAGGGGTCAGAACAAAGCCATAAAGGTTCTTGGACATTCCTAGTAACGGTATTCGTATTACCTGGCTGGTCCCTTCGCAACTTATTTTGATAATTTATATTCATTTAAAATTTAATATTATTTCAAGTTTCTTGCATTCTGTAAAGTTTATTACAACACTTTTAGTTTTAATTCCTGTTACTTCTACGAAGAGAAAAAATACTGTGATCTATTCAAATTTTGAAATGGAGTTTTCAGCGGGAAAACATATTTTAAGGATCTCTGAGTACAAACAAAGATTTTTAGCGAATAGTGTGTGTGTGTGTGTGTGTATGACCAAAATACCACAAAAACGAAAAATAAAAGCAAGAAGCTGAAACTTGATATTCCATTAAGGTCCCCCATCTGACAATGAAATTTTGAACCAAATCCATCAACCGCAACTGCAACTTGCAATTTTTATTTTTTTCTTCATTTTCTGGCTACTTTCTGGAAAATGACTCCAACGAATTGGAATTTGTCTGGTGCAGTGGTTATGAACATGGACTTGTAACTGGGAGATCCCTAGTACGAGTCCTGGAATATAACTAACTGCTAAATTTATTATTGTTCAAAAAATGTTAACAGCAAAGTATGCTTGGAAGCCATGTTAATAAAATCTAGTGTAAAACACTCACACAACTTTCTCTTATTCCAGTTCTCAAAATTATAATTGACAAAGTCTATAGTTAGCGTATCAAATTTAATGAAATTCGTCGAAAACTGAAAAAAACTGTTCAGTAAAAGCGCACTTCTGGTTTATTACTTGTCTTGAAACTCGGAATTTTGACCATCTAATTAATTTTGTTTAGATGGTAGAATTGTAAAATCAACTATCATAGCACATTAGAAAAAACATAATCCCACCCCTCTCCAAAAAGCCCGCTTAAATGACATTATCGGGAGAAATGTTTCAAATAAAAGTTGTAGCTCTTTATATGTACAGTATACATTCTTAATTTAAAGAAAATCGTTGGAGCCGTTTTCAAGAAAATACCAAAAAACTGAAAAAATTACATTCCAGTATAAACGTACTTCCGGTCATTCGATTTTTTCAAACCTGGAATTTCAACAACAAATTCAATTCTAATTAATATTATTTAGATCACAGAATTGTATAGTAAACTGAAATAGCACTTCAAAGGAAAACCTTACCCCACCCTTTCACCCTTAAAAAACTGCCCCTTTGAATTTTCCCGGAGAAATGTTTCAATTAAAAGTTGTAGCTCTTTGTATGTGTACTTGATATGCCATGTTTCAAAAAAAATCGTAGGATCCATTTTTGAGACAATCGCAAACAAGTAAAAGAAAAAAAAAAACTAGTAAAGTGGTACTTCCGGTTGAGGAATTTGATCAGATGATCTACTGTTGGATTCCATGATGTACCTAAACGGTATATCAAGTTTGAACTTTCTATGATTTTTCGTTTTTGAGCTATGCTGTTCACCATACATACACACCAGACACACAGACCATTTTCTAAAAACCACTTTTTTGGACTCAGGGGACCACAAAACGGATATTTCCGGTGAAAACTCGATGTCGAAAATTTGGCACGATTAGAATACTTCCTCTTACTAAGAGTAAGAGCAAGTAAAAACAAAAAAAAAAAAAAAATACAATAAAAAGGAAGCTAATTAATAATAAACCTTATTTATAATACAAAGGGGCGGACATAATAAGAGTTATAAAAAAAGGAGGATATACATGAATAATTAGCCGTCTGCAGGAGTTGGTACATACATCAAACCAATAATTCAAGAAAAAGTGAATAATAATTCTGCAAGGAACATTAACTCCTCTTACTTTTGTAGATTATTTATTTATGCTAGGGGCTCTCCGTCATTATAATATCTTCAGTTTAGTTTGTTGGCCATATTTAAATATTTATTGGCTAGTGTTAAAACGGTAACGCCATGTTGTTCTTTAATTTCCTAAAAACTACTCGTCTGTTCCTAATTACTTCCATATTTTGATGTTGATTGGTGTGAAGGAAATCTGGAATTCTGCAAGGTGTTTTAACCGTTTTAACCCTAGACAATAAATATAAACATGGACACCAAACTAAGCTGAAGATGATATTATCAATATCGAACTTAAATCAATAGCATTAATAAATAATCTTACAATTATAAGAGGAGTTATTATTCACCAATCCATCCTTGCAGAATACAAGGATTTCCTCCTCACTAATCAACATCAAAGTATGGAGTAACTAGGGATAGAAAAGAAGTTTTAAGAAAAATTAAAGAATAATGATGTTGATGACCGCCACAAATTTAGTAAAATAGTTTGTATAATCTGAAGATAACGATGAAATTGTTTTGAATTTTTATATCTTCTTTCTAGGAAGTAAACATTTACTGAAATTGGACTCCTTGAATATTTTTATTACGTATATATATATAAGGGAAGGGGTTAACTTTGTGGTAGCTCGCTGGACTATCAACGCGGAGGTCCCGGGTTCGAATCCAGCAGTGCTGCTCTTAGATTTTCTCTTCCTAGGAGCCTCTACAGCATACTCTCCGGTAATGGGCAGTGCAGTCTGTAATCAGAGGTCTGAGAAGGTTCCGGGAGCACTGTAGAACTTTCAGGTTCAATATCCCCCGTAAGAATCTAAAAACTATATGTATATATATAGAGAGAGAGAGCGAGATGAATGAATATATTCATTCATTCAAAGGAGATATTAAAGAAATGATTTCAAAATTAATGACGGCAGTAAATAGCGGTACAATGTAAATTTTGAAATCTAAGATATAATTCTCAGAATTTTGTTTAGCCTCTTACGTGAAAAGCAAAACAATATTGGCGTCATAGATAGATAAACGATATAGAGAGACAATTTCTATGCCATTTTAAGATTCTCTAATATATGAAACGAATAAATAATAGATTAAATAACTTTGTGTGTGTGTGTTTAGATAATCAAACAATACCGATAAATTATTACAAAATAGAAAGAATCTGGATGAGTCATAACCATCTGCTTGGTATAAATTTTATTAGAAAGTGTTGGACTGTGATTACGTCACTAGTTGTTGCATACACTTTGACTGTATGGCACTTATAATGCGGTATAGTTTAATGTGATTGCTTATCTAACACCTAAGAACATCTTCCTTTTTAGTCTAAGCCAATAAGAAGTATCAGCGTTAATTCTCGAAATGTTTTGCTGGAAAAATAAATAAATAAATAAGTAATAAATCTAAAACAATCTCAAAACTTCATCTCATTTTAATCTCAGACCCTAATTGACCAAATATTATTCTAATTGAATTTATATTAATTAAAATCTTAACTGTTTGTTAATGGTTGGAGGTTACAAATGATCCATTAGTTTATTTATTTCAAAATCCAAGCTTAAGGTAAATTATTACTATTTTCAGTATCATTTAATCAGGTTCAGGTTTTTCCTAAATAAAAAAGCTCCAACGAATTTCTTTAAAATTTCTGTACTAACAGAGATTCACTTTTCTTTGAAAGATTAAAGATTTGAAAATTTTATTTGATTCTGAAATAGTTCTGAGTGAGCTGCAACTTTAAACTTTAATCCAAAGCACCATTTCACTACAATATAAGGTTCCATTACCTTTACCTTCAGATTGTGTGGGAGTTGGCAAGGCTAGCTTACGCCATCGCGAACCCTATTGGACTATTTTGGCACTATTAGAATATTATGCTTCTTATAAACTTATTAAAAATTACAAATCTGAAAAAAATTTATTGAATAGAGAATTGAGAATTCATTGATTTCGTTTATTTTAGTAATGCTAAAAATAAAAGATAAATAAAAAAAGAAAGCATTCGTCCAAAGTTTCGACATCAAATTGAATATATACAGTTGGTTCAATGAATTATGAATTCTGTGTCAAATTAAATCACAATACCTATGTAAAACAAACGTTAACTATTAATTTTCAACAAGTTGAAACCCTGACTTTTGGTTTCAACTTTTCTTTTTTTGTTTAATGGTGATTTTTTTTTTTTTTTAACACAAAAACCATTTATTAGTGAATCATTTCTGAAAAAGGTTAGGTTTTATGCTCAATTACTTTATATAGCACAGTTTAGATTATATTATTAATTTTTTTTTTTTTAAGTGAATAAATAATGTGGCTAATTATTGATTAATGTCAAATCGCCAAAAATTATTTCAAATTCATAAGGTTTCTTTATAAACTTGACCCACTTCCGCTAGCTTTTGAAAACTCATATCTTATTGCAGATAATTTTTTTTTGACTGCCCTTCATGCTGTTATCATTTGCTTATCATATGTTATCTCCTCCTGTTCTCAGCGCCATGTAATTCCCCTTCAAACTGAAAAAAAAGACTAATTTCGGTGATATTTTATCTTAAATTGATATCGCTAATTTTTTTTTTTGTTTCTGTTTTAAATACAATTTCTCATGAATTTCGATAAGATAAAAAAAAAAATTCTCAATTATTTTATATCAATAAAAATTAAATTTTAATTTCAATATTGAATAAAAAAAATTAAAAATAAAATCCATACCTAATCAAAAGATTAGTGCCAAGTTACCTGGATATTAGAGTAAAAGAGGTCACATAGATCTCGGTCAATTACACAACTAATAAAAACTACCACTTTCATTAGTAGAACTTGATTGCATAATTTTTTTTTTCTTATTAATCTATAAAAATCACATATTTCTGTTTTTAATGTCATATATAATATGAATATATTTTTGTTTCTTTAACTTAGAAAGCAGGAGAAATATTTGAAATAGGTTGAAATTTTTTTTTGAGTACAGCCTTATACGAATGAATGTTACCTGCGATGCCGTCATCGTAGGTGCATCAGTTCTGATTTATGTCTGTTACTTTCAAAACTAATTTAAAAAAAAAAACAAAAAAACTGGGAATGAAAGTTTTATTAGCTAATCTTATTTTGATAAACCAATAAAACTTTTAATTTTAATATTCCTTCAAAATGGAAAGGCACATCATTTTCACATAATGTAATTTTCAAGGCCTAATTAATAAATTTAATCAAAAGTATTTCTAAAATAAATTTAAGATCTTTGACACTTTCTAGTATAATTAAATCTTTTTGCTTTAAAATATATATAAAGATTAGATTTAATATTATTAAAAAAAAAAAAGAATTTATTTACTGAGAAAAAAAAATAAACAGACTGTTAATGATATATATAATTGCCGACGTTTCTTTTAATCTTTGAGCATTTTTTGGTGATGAACTTTTAGTTACACAACTACGTAACTAGAATAACAATAAGTCGAAACTAGAATATTAAAGTTGAGAAGCTTGTGTTCTGGATTCTGCGATTGTCAACCACCTGGGAATTATTATTGAAGTAGATCTGCTTCACAATCTGTCACACAATTATAAAAGAACATCCTTTAGGTGAAAAATAGAGATGTATGTCACGTGCCTGTCTCGAGGCAATCAGGACTGTTATTAACAAATCAACCATCAAACAAATAAAACTGGCTTTGCCAGTTTGTCCTCCTGCTGGACAGAAATGAGGAAAAAGAGATATTAATTTCCATCGATCCTACAGAACTAAAATTATTGATTCCATCAATACTGACGGAACTGTAGGAACTGTATCTTAAATATCAAGACATTGAAACACTTAACAACTGTCCACTTTCTGTACTTTCTACTACTTTATTTAAGACTATTCTCTACAAATGAGGACATACTAAACAGAACTCTACTGGCAATGCTGACAAGTTTACGCACAGTTACGTACCTCTGGATATCACCACATTTCTTTAAACGTAATTGATAACCAGTACTTACGAAATGTACTATTTTCTCCTGGCAACAACTATAGAAATTTTAAAAACCTAACTTGGATAATTCAATACAATAATGAAGAGTAGATGTGCTGGATCTATGAAATGCAGTCCAAAAAAAATAAATAAATAAAAAAATTGACGTAAAACCTATTCGCTAATGCTGTCACGATGATACCGAATTTAATTTGAGGCCACTTAAGTGGAAAAGTAGCCATCTCCAATTGGAAAGAGAATTTACTCTCAAACTATTTCATCTAAAATCCAAACATCAAGCTGAAAATTCAGGGGGCACCCTTTCACAACTTCCAAGAAAAGTGAAAGCCGCTAAAAGGAACAAGAGCAAGGAAGATTTGTACAATCCCCCTCCCTTAAATGTGACTGATTCTGTGTCCAATATAAACGAAGAATACACTTAAAATATATTATAAAATTAAATTAGAAAAAAAAAGAAGAAAATAAATGAGTTACTATCCAGGTAATTTTATATATTCTATTCCCTTGAAAACTCTTACTTTTTTATTATACATATTTATTATCTTTTTTATATTTGTATTTGTGGTAAATGTCTTTTGTAAATAAATATTTAATACTAACATTTTATTACTTTAATGGGTCCCAAAATTTTCTGCTGTGTTTCCAGGACAGTGACAATTTCCGGTTTTACACCTAGTTCACAGCATATTAGAGTAGGCCTGGTGTAGGAATAGAACTGGCCTAAACAGGCCCCTTAGCCTTAAGATTATGTAACTATTGGCGGGCTAGTATAGATCTCGAAGCATATGAACCTTTTGGGTCTGGCTAATTGAAGATTTTGATTGACTGAAGAAGAGATACCGCTTTTCCATTTCACTAAATTCGAGGGCCTGCAAGACCGCAACGACGAACTAATACGGAGACATTTCTCAGGTGGCTTTGGGGTCTGCTTGTGAATATCATTCTTGTGATATGCTTTTATTCTAACATCTTATTAAAAATTTAAAAGAAATCCTTTGGATAAATTTGTATGTTACCATTATTCTTCTGGTTTAGAAAAAATTAAATTCAGTAAGGTTAATGATTTCATTTGGGAATTTTAAATTCTGCTCAATTAAGATTTCTTCCTTTTTTTTAACAGCAAATTTATTGCATTGTAGCATTACAAAAAATAAATAAACAAATTCGTCATGTTTTATAGTGCAGCTGGTTGAGGTTGGACTGCCAGTGAATCAGTCAAAATGGAGATCTCGCTAGGTGTTGAATAAAATATTGATTTCTTTGTATGAAGTGATTTTTTTTAGGGATTTTTGATTATAAGTTTTGGGTGCTCTGAAAGTTGGAAGAACTTTCCATCGGCACTACGACCCCAATAGATTCAGCCAAAATATAACTTTTAATTCACAAATCTTCAAATTTTAAAATAGCGAAAACCAATCTTGCCTTAATCGTTCCTTTTTGCTAAAAACCCCTTTTTTGAACGGATATTTCCGGTGAAAACTTGATATCGGTAATTTGATACGATTACAATACTTCCTGTTACTAGGAAGTAAGAGAAAGTAAAAAAGAACTATTATTTCAATTCATATGAAATTGTAAAATATAACTTCAGCAATAGCGTTCTCTAGTTACTTTCTTTAAATGATAAATTTTATAAAGAATACATTCATATAATGAAGTTTAATTAATTCTTAGGAATCAAGCGGATTATAAGTCAGGTCAAAGAAAAGTTAATGCAATTTTGCAAAAAAGTAAAAAAAAAAAAAAAAATTAAAATAAAAATCATATGAAATAATGATACGACATATAAAAGATGCTGACGTTAAACTGGTAACGGTACAAATAATCAGACAGAGCAAAAGAAATAAAAATGAACAAAAAAGAATGAAAAAAGAACATTTCAGAATGAGTGTATATAAGGAATGTGAGCTTTCTAGTCAGTCAGCAAGGCCGTCTGCAGTTGTGTGACATTTAACATAAGTCTGTACGGCATTATGTAAGTAGGCTACTAGAACACTAGACTGGTCTTGATCTGGCAGTGGGGTTACTGTTTCATACTAGTATGACCACATTATTAAAAATTTGGGTGGTGGACACAATCAATTGATATAAGGAAACGCCTAGGGGTCATGGAAATGCATGTTATTTCCACGATTTTTTTTTTTTTTAATTTTTTTGAATAATTCGATTTTTTTTAAATAGATCGATAATCTTTACACAACATCAAGAGCATTTTTTATCGTCCTGTTTTTTACATGTCAAAATAAAAATTATTTTTTTATTTTTTATTTTTTATTTTTTTAATTTAAGGCGTCTCAACATCTGTGGTCATTTGCGCCTGGAGCCTTCTCAGTGCACTGCCGGCCTCCGGACAGTGTTCTCCCATTACAGACAACACTGGACAGTGAGCTGTAGGGGCTCCTAGGAAGAGAAAATCTAAGAGTAGCACGACTGGATTCGAACCCGTGATCTCCGCGTTGCTAGTCCAGCGCGCTACCATTGAGCTAATCCCTTCCCTCATAAAAATTATTGTTAGAATTTTCACCTCATACTATAATACTCGCTGTTTTGTGAACCACTTCAATTTTGGAAAACTTTTAGCCATTAAATTTAGCCAAAACTTTTAGCAGGAATATAGCCGCGAAAACAGGCTATGGAACGTTGGCAAATGAAAGAATGCTAAAAGTAACAGATAAACTTGTTTTGAATGCTGTAGAAAAATAATTATTTGAAAATTTACGAAAGGCCTGCACTGTGTACCTGTTTCTTATACAGTTACGTTGATAAATGCGTAATGTAACTTCCAAGAACGAAAGAAAGAATGGGTACTTAAATAAATACCTACAATATAAATGCAAATATATGTCTGTACCTGATCCTAAAAAATGAAAATTGGATGGTTGCTTAGAGGAAGTAGCTGTAAAACCAAATCCAAGTGTAATTTAAAACCTTCTTTTGTGACTCCCTTAGGACTCTCGTAGGTAGTAATTGTATTTGTGTATAAGTGAACAATGTGCTTGCTAATGGAGGCCCTGTGTGTAGTGTGTGAGTGTAGGATGGGATACTGGAAGTGCACAGTATAAGGGTTGCTTGCGGATAGTAGGAGATACTCGCAGAGACGTCAAGATCCTGAAGTGGCTACTCCTCCATTTCCCTCTAAGAGAATGAAAATTAGAACAAACATAAAATATTAATTTAAAGTTCACGAAATACTTACAACCAACAAAAAAAAAAAATGTTTTACTGCTGGCTTAAATTAAGTGCTATAAACTGGAGGATATTCAAGAAACGGACATTTATTCGTCCTTCAATAAATCCCAAATTAGCAGACCTTATCTCAGCCATTCTTTGTCCGATAATTGCTACTGTGAAACATGCTTTATTTTAATTAAGTTAAAGCCGTTATTATTCAGAACACTTCTTGTATTTAGTCTTTTGTCTTTAGTATTTGGTCCATTGTTTAAAATTAGCCTTTTCGTTCAATACAAAAGTATAGTGAATGTGCTTGGATTTAAGAAAAATAAGAGTGATATATTTGCTTTTATTTTACCGGAATTTCATCGTCAATTTTAAGTAGAAAATTAATTATTTACAGATCGAATTAACTTTAATGAGTTATTACAGTAAGGTCATTTGACTAGGTAGTAATTGATTTATATATAAGCCTTGCGACTGACCCTTAATTTAATTAATTACCATAAATTTATAACTAATTCAAATTTACTTTACCATTTTATTTCAAATATTTTCCTTATCAAAAAGGAATGACAACCATTTTGTAATCTATATACATTTTAATGTAAAGCTTGCACTTTTAATTTTAATCCAGAGACCCTTCTGGTTATTGGCAACCTTGTATTTAGACTCTTACTTCCTTACTTATTTACTTTGTCGTTTCTCTTCCTCCATTTGAAATGGGAAAAGATGTAGGTATAAAAAGAGTGTTTCCTTGTTCACTTTAGATATATCCCCTCGATGTAGTAGCACGTGCCTATTGTTTCTTCGAAGTAATTCAAAAAACTTTGCTCTCCCAAGTAATTCATATTCTGCCTCTAAATCTTTTCCCAGACCTTCTTTCTTCTGTATTACTTCAATCTTTTCTTTTTATCTTGAACCGTGAGGATCTTCATACCGAAGGACGGCATCCATACGTCTAATTAGGTAATTATTCCATTACCTTCTTGATAGCCCTGAATTGGTTATTGTAATTACTGTTCTTTGTAGTTTTTCAGCTCATCCTATTGTGAATGGGGCATAAATTGTTACAATATTTTTTGCCGTTTCTCTATTATGCATTTATATCATTGAATAAACAAAGATAGGAGCCAAAAATGTTAATAATAATCCAAAACTTCTATTTCAAGTTGGGATATTGAATAAAACTTGGGTTATGTTCCCTTCAATCACAAGAATATGTAATATACATCAGCGCCCGCTCTAGGGGCGGGCAACCCGGTCATTTGTCCGGGGCACCGAAATTTAGGGATACCATTTTCGCTGTAAATGTGAGAAAAATATTAATATGTTAAATACTCAATTAATAGAAAATTTCACATATCGATTTTTTCGTTCGCTTAAAATTTACAATGCGTAGCATATTGATTTTGTTTATATCTAAAAGCTAAAAATATTTACACTATTTTTTTTTTAATTTAAGGCGCATTGACATCTATGGTCATTGGCGCCCAGAGCATTTTCAGTGCAGTGCTATCCTCCGGAAAGTGTTCTTTCGTTACTGACAACACTGTCAATCACAAGACAGTGAGCTGTAGAGGCTCCTAGGAAGAGGAAATCCAAGAGGAGGACAGCTGGACTCGAACCTGGGACCTCCGCGTGGGAGTCCAGTGCGCTAACCACTGAGCTAATCCCTTCCCTTATTTACACTACTATTGAAAAATTAACGCAGAATTTGTAAAGGACGATGCTTGAACTTGTTTGAACTTGCATATATACTTCTCTGAACAGAATAGCATTAGCACGCGAGCATAGCGCTGCTTCAGCTTGGGTTTGAACATGCATAAACTTGCTTAAAATATATATATTCTTAAAGGACAACATTTCGATTTGTCTTTTTGTCCGGGGCGAAGTATACATTCATCAATTTCTGTCAAATTATTTTATTTGCAGCATCGTACCTGATTCTGCAACAAACGTAGACAAAGAACATAATATGTGATATAATGCAGACAGGACAAATTTATACATCAACAAATTACATATGAATAATTTGATTAGTTAAAAAATATGAAAAAACTATCAGCCACATCATTTAATTAATAATTTTGGTTCATATAATCTTAGGCAAAGATGTTTCTGCATAAAACATTAGAAATGTTCAGTCTATTTCTGTATTTTATTTTTTTTATATCGGCTTCCATTTGCGTGTCATACTAATTCATCTAAAATAAATAGGCAACAATTCTGTGATTTTTCAATTAAGTTGGTAAAATTTTTTGGTGACATTTGTTAAATAGGGCAAAAGATGATGGAATTTGTCTTAAAAATTAAAATCAAGAAACTGATCTCCAAGCTACGATATTTCTTAAATTGGTTAGTTATTTCTGTCAGTGTTTCAATGTCCAAGTATATTTAATAACATTCCGCTCAGTTGCCATCGGATTCTGCTCCAAAAGAAACATCATTTCTTCCGGGCACTCTTGAAATAAATATCAATTTGTTTCCTATCTTATCACACTCCGATGTTTGTTGATTATCTGACTCTCTCCGAAGTTATATAAAAGATGAAAGTCTTTTTTAACGTTTTTTCCTTTATGTTTCCGGAATACTTCATGTTTAATATTTTTCCTACTTTCAAATTATCACAAATCACATTTTTGTAGAAGGTTTGAAAGATTTTTCCTGTGCGTAAATAGATATTCATAAAACAAAATGAATTTATGTCAACATTTCGATAATTGGATTATTTTTATTGAGGCTAAAAATATTTTCAAATGGGTGACGTGTTCATTTTGATTTTAATTGGCCGGACCTCGCACAACTTCTATAATTATAATGCAATAACAATACAATACAAAGATAAAATAATATTATGAGGAAGATCAATATATTTCTGATTAAAAAGGAAAAGATATTTCCAAAGAAGTTATTCTCAGATAATATGTTTTTTACTGTTTTCGATATAATCAAGAAACTGGAATTAATATCCTTCACCAGTTTCCCGGAACTTCCAATGAAAAAATTGTAAACATTTTTTAGAATTAAATTTTGTATTCTCTTCTACAAAAGAGAATTATTTGAGATAAATAATATGAGAGATTCTTAAAGAGGGATATTCATAAAGAGAGATTATTTGTAATGTCAAAATTCCAAAATTGTTCTTTTCGAATAAATCGTAGAAATATTTTTAGCGAATCACTATGCGTGTGCGCGCGCGTGTGTGTGTGTGGGGGGCACAAAATATCTCAAAATCTAAAAACCGCAGGACCGTTTTTTTTGTCCTTTTTTTGGACTTCTGTTTAGGTATTCCTATATGAAAGTTACGGCCAAACTCCCACCAACCTACTTTGCGATTTCTTTAAAAATGTTATTACAAGTTTTGTTGGGGAGTGATACATGCGCTGCCTAGTGGTCTACTTTGTAATTACATTCAAGAGCACTTATTTCTAACTATCATCAAATAGACTGTATGTTTTTCCACCATTCATATTTGTGAGTAATGTTAAAGACAAATAACTTGTATAGTAAAAATTCCAAGTTTAAGGATCATTTGAAAAAATTTTTTTTATTTTTTATTTTTGAGGGGGCCAATGCATTGCGACTTTACGATCTATTGTGCTATGCCACCTGATGCAGATCTTCCAGATGAATATCGTTTCTACAGTACCTCCATCAGGTCAGGTCCATAAAAAAATCCTAATAACCTTGCGGGAGGGAGGGTATATTCCCCTCCTCCACCTGGTAACTGCATAGATTCTTAAATCTTCTCTGAGTGGCAGCCTCGCAGTCCGTTAGGAGATGTAATGGAGTTTCCTCCAACTCCCCACAGAATCTGTATGTGCTGTCACTTTCCAAACCCTGCTTCGTCAGGTGTCCTCTTAGTCGACAATGCCCCGTGAGGAAGCCTATGAGAATGCGAAGTTTGTTCTTACTCCGGCCAATGCAGGCCTCTGATCTCCGTTGGCTATAATTTCCCAGGCAGATCTTGGCTTGCCCGCAAACCGGGGAGGGAGTTCCAGAGTTGAGACCTCGTTGCTTCCTGCTCCTTCGAGTTCTTGTAAGAGAAACTGGTCGCTGACTCCACAAAAAGGTAGCTATAGAAGCAAGGTCGCACTACCTATCTTACCCACGGCGTGGCCATCTCATTCCCACCAAAGGGTAACTTTATTTCTCCTGCCAAGGTTATTAAGTTTATTTAAGCATTTGAATAATTAATGCAGCAAGAGAAAATTGTGTAATTGTTTGATATCAGATTTTTTTTTTTTTTCATTTCTTAGCGAATATTCATAAATGGATATCTTTTTGGTAGAATTATTTGTAATGAACGTAATTGGCGATTAACTTGAATTTAGAAGGTTACTAGTAAACAAAGTCTATAAGTCTTCGAAAGGCCTTCTTCAAGGATGAGGTTTATCCCCAATCTTTTTTAAAATATATTTGGACGTGATCATACGGGATTGGCTCAGGAACTGTCTAAGGATGGGGATTGAAATAGGAGACAAGAAGTTCCTACATAAGTCTTCTGTGCGAATGATCAAGTCGTAATCGTGCAAGTAACTGACGATGATAGGTTTATATGTAGAAGGCTATTTCAAGCGTAAGAAAAAGCAGGATGGAAAAGCAACTATTCTGAAGTGTATGGCCATTGGCTGAGCAACTATTGAACTGATTGGGAATAAAATAAAGCCGGTGGACCAGTTTACAAATTTATGTTTAACTCTGAAAATAAACATCTCGTGCAGAGCCGAATATGAAAAGAGGGTAGAAAAGCCATTGTCATCTCCAAAAATGTACAAAGAGGCTCATTTATACCGCTCTGCTAGAAAGCATCATGCTGTATGAATACGAGACATAGGCTATGGGGTCCCATAAGCGAGGAATGTTAGTTGCGCAGGCGTTAGGGCAGTTAGAACGTCAAGATTAGAAAAAATTAGACATGCCTCGACAAGGAATGCAAGTAAAACATTGCTGATCGCAATCGAATATAGCTGACTGGATTAGTTTGGACACATTTGGAGAATGGAGGATATAAGGATACCGAAATTAATGCTGGAATAGTATCCTGGTGGCAGAAGTAATCTCGAATGGCCGAGATTGCCCTGGAGAGGATTTTTTTTTTTTTTTTTTTTTGAGGGGGGAAAATGCCTTCGCACAAGTGTGGGGCTCGCACCCACTAAAAACCCCCTCCTCCCTCGCAGGCATACGCCCACCCCGGAACTGCTAAGGTATTACTTCGGGGTGGTGCCTCGTAATACGCCCTAACGGGCACACTCCAGACTAGCTGGACCCCGTCCTCGGGAGGTCGAGATGCCGGTTCATCTCAATAATCTTCATCCGAAGAACCGTCCGGACAAAGATGGTAACCCTGTCCCACCAGTCTCTTCGGATGAGCATGGTCCTCACCACGGTTTCCGGGGTAACCCTCCCGATTTCAGCCTCCAGCCTTCGTCTTTCTCTCGCCCATCTATCACACACGAAAAAGGTGTGGCAGGCGTCTCCGTGTATGCACGCCGAGTCTCCCACCTTCCCCACCCTACACAGGTAAACGGCAAAGCAACCGTGTCCCGTGAGAAATTGGGTGAGAAAGTAATCGACCTCGCCGTGCTTTCTACTCACCCATTCCTCCAAGCTTGGGATGAGCCTTGCCGTCCAACTACCGCGATGCTCCTCCTCCCAACGCTCCTGCCACCTCATCAACATGGTCCTCCTGGCTAGCAATCTGGCCTGCGCCTCTCCAATCTCGGCCTTCATCTCCCGGACCTGCCATCTCTCTTGCGCCATGAAGTCGATAGGAGCTACCCCTGCAACCACCAAAACCGCAGGCCCCGACACAGTGCGGTACGCACTGGCGATCCTCAAAGCCCCCTCCTCTGCACCGCGGTCAGCTGCCTCTGGTGTCGTTTCTTTCTTAGGGCTCTAGCCCAAACCTCGCATCCGTACAAGAATGCGGAGAGGAATGGTTAAGGAAGGTATGATGGAGGGAGATTTACTGGATAGGGAGATCTGGAGAAGGAAAATAAACTGTTTTGATTAAATATCATTTGATGAGGAAATCTCATTTGGGGAAATTCTTTTATTTTTGCCAGTTAATTTACATATTTTAATATTTTTTTTAAGAGATACTTATTGAATTTATATTTTCTAAACTTGTTGGAATTCTGTAAAATAAAAATTGTAAAAAATTACAATTTAAATGCTACTGTAACTGTTATGTACGTCATAAAGGTTCCGGCAACATTAGAGCATTTGTTAAAGGCATTCTACTTTTAATTTATATTTTGGTTCACAGAATATTATAGATTAAACGGCCTGCGTCTGATTGTTTGGCCCTATGATGCTTTTGAGTTTGAGACCTCTGATTTAAGACGTATATCTTTACAAAAATGTAGCCTCCAAAATCGATCCCTCAATAAATGATTTGATATTAAGATATATTGTAAGGTAAAACAAGTTTTTTTTTTATTATTATTTGATCGCTGTTTAAATGATGAAAAACGGCCTCGACATTTCGTTGTTTAATTCACGGGTGTTCATAAAGTTATTATCATATGATAGATAACATCTTTTTATTGACATTAAATATTAAATTTATATTTAATAAAATGAAAATAGTCACATCAATAAGTTTTATCTATTTCAGTTGAGAAATAGTTTTCTTCAATAGTTAGTAGCCCCAACATCATAATAACCACAAACTTCCTTCCGGAAAGTCTGCATAAGTGTGGTCAGACAAGAACTAGTGTATCTTCGTTTAACTGTTTCCTTTTCTCTATCAGGGTTTCCTTTTTAAATCACTAAGAAATCCTTGGGAATTCCCTCCGTCGGTGTGAAACCATATTTTTTTTTTTTTTTTTACTTCTATTTATGACCGTTAACAATATATATTTATGTGTTTAAGAATTTTTTTTATAAAAGGGTCATTTTTAATTTATGTCAGATGGGTTTACCAAAAATATATTCTAAAAGTTTTGTTTTTAATCTTTGCTTGATTAAATAATTTGGTACTGTTATCCATTCAAAAATAACTTGAGAAGTCCGGGGGATGTATGAGAAGAAAGACTAAATGTTCCTCAATAATTAGTGAAATTTTCTAGTAAAAGGTAAAAATAAGGATTAGTACACTCCATAAAGAAATTCCAAATATAATTTTTTTTTTCGGTTGGGACACTGATTTAGCCGACGACTTATTTAGTATACCGATATCCTCTTGCCATATTTCCGGTCAAGCCAATCACCATCATCTCCTCCTCTATGTCCTCTCTCCATCTTCTTCGAGGGCGATTTCTCCTCCTTCTTCCTGTAGGCATATATTCCTCGATCATTTTTGGCCACCTTTTTTCATTCCGTCCTCACGCGTTGGTCTAGTAGCTAGCGCACTCGCCTTTCGTACGAGAATTCAGGGTTCGATTCCCGTGAGGGCTAATTCGGTGTTGACCCAGCATCGTGATACAAAGTGGGACGCTACAGTTAGTAGCGCCCTAGGTAGCGAAGCCCGGAACTAAACGGCGTGGGAACTGTGGCATACTTACCACACGCCCCCCCCCCTATTCAAATCGCCGTCTGGAAAGCATTGGCCCTTCATGGGCTGTTGCGCCATAGTGTTTTTTCCCACCCTTTCTTTTCACATGGCCATACCAAATAAGCTTCCTCATAGTAGCAATATCATGAAGTATAATGCGATCTATACCAATCCAACTCCTGATTTCAGTGTTGGGGGAAATGCTGAAGACGCGATACTCCACATTTTCTTCTCCAATAATACATTTCTAACGTGAGGACCTGTTTCCTATTTTTCTCTTTGAGCTCCCACGTTTCGCTGCCATAGAGATTTATGCTCTTTTGCCAACGCATGCTATAGTTTCTTTAATATAAATAAATATATAAAATATTATTATATAATATATTAATATAATCTTTTCTTTTTTTTGTTTAAAGCGCGTCAACATCTATGGGCATTGGCGCCCGGAGCTTTCTCAGTGCACTGCCGGCCTCCGGACAGGGTTCTCTCGCTCCAGAAAATATCATTTTTCTAAAAGAAAAAGAAGATGACCCACTGTCAGATGCCATGGTGATACCTAAACGGAATATCAAGTTTCAACTTTCTACGGTTTTTCCTTTTTGAGCTTTGCTGTTCACATACACACACATACATACACCACACACACACACACACACACACACCATTTGCTAAAAACCACTTTTTTTGGGCGCAGGGGACCTCAAAACG